>MNCI01011138.1:20905-55724 GCA_015680685.1 Gnetum montanum | reverse complement strand
TTTTTAAGTTTTTTTTAAGGGGGCAGAAATGTTGGCACATTTTAGCCATTTCATGGAACAGGTTGGCAGGATTAAATTAATTAAGAGTTTTTAGAAAAGTGGAAAAAATTTCAGTTTGAGAGGAAAAGAATAAGTTAACAACAACATTCTCTGAGCATTGCATTTTACAGGGCAGCAATATAGATATATAAATATATTATGATACACTGGGCTTTACGGATGAATATCCTAATAATCTCAATGCCCGCTTTCCATAACCAAAGTCTAGTGTTATTATGAAGGAAGTTGAATTTATTATTTATATGATATAAATCTGTACCAAATCAAAGAGCATCTCGAGTCAAATTGGTGTTGTATCCATTTCATTTTGGGAAAGCATATCTCCACAGCAACACAAATTCAATAGTTAGGTGCAGGGTGAAGTTATTTCTCCTGTAAATCGTTTAAAATTTTGTGGCCAGCATTTTTTTTGTTCATGAAAAATCTGAAGCTAAACAAGCCTGTGAATTTGCCGCACTATTTTCTCCAAAAAATTGGCAGCCAAAGACCATCGCAAGCACTCAGGGCTGGTGCTGGCTCTATGTAGGGTAGCTAGAGATATGAACCCACAGACTATAGTGAACTTTTTCCAGTATGCGAAGGATCAAATAGCTAGGTCCGCACGAATTGATATTCAGTGCCAGACATAAAGAAGAAGAGGAGGGATCAATTGAAAAACTCCCTTTTAATAGGGTTGATTGATTTAGGAGACAGCTGTAAATTGGAGGACTTAGGGTTATTGTCTTGCCTGCCTATGCAAATTGTTGCAGATATATCCAAATTTATTCCTCTGCTCTATGTTCTTTTGTGTCTTTTATCTACGTTTGGTTACTTCTGTTTGTTGCTTCGAAGCAAGAGCTCTTAAGGGTTAGGGAGTGGCTGCAGAGAGTCTGTAAATGATGCGTGCAGCTAACGATTTGGGGGTTTTCTAGAGTTCATGTATGGAAACGTGCAGCTGCAAGTAGGCAGAGGCCTCAGCCCCTCCTCAGCAACAACAACAACAATCGTCTTCTTCAACCGCGCCTACTCAAGTAGGGCAACTTCTGCAGTGTGGAGCCACTCACCTGGGCCTTGGATCCATGTGCAGGGGAGGTTCTATTTGCACCAGTGACAAATGTGGGTGACCTGCTTCATCAACACGTTACCTCCTTTGGTTAAAACAAACCAGAGCCGATGCCACTGTCGATGCCTGCTGTTTCGATGGCGCTATTAGAAAAAAAAGAAGATGGCATTGTTCTAGATGTCAAATGTAGCTACAACCACTTGTTTTTCTATTTAAAATAATGCAAGAAATTCAAGGAAGAAGGGATAGAGAAACAGAGGACAGAACCGTCGTAAGTTCCGCATCAATGATACCTTGGGTTTCACAACAGTAAGTGTTGTTATCGATTGTTTAAAGATCCAAAACTATAACATAGAGAAATTAAATTAAAATTAATCAATTAATACATACATAGTATTAAAGATACTTTGACAATATTGTATTAAAAAAGAGAATGGAAATTTTAGTTAGTATCCATGATAATTATAGCTAATGCTAAATTACTTTTATGAGAATTACTAGGGCTTAATGACATTTAGTAATTAAAATCTTAAATAAAAAATTAAAATAAATTGGGGATCTTGGATTTATTTTAAAAATTATGATATAGGCTTATAAAAGCAATATTTATAATATATACACATGCCAATGTTAGCATGATTTTCTCCTAACCTTATGTACAAGTTACAACTTCCTAACTTGTTGGGCAAGTAATCTCCTAACTTGTTGGGCAAGTAAGATCTCCTAACTTGTTGGGCAAGTTATAACTTCCTTACTTGGGAGAGAGGTTAGCTAGGATATTTTGAAATATGTAACTACATTTTGAACCCTATAAAAAGGCTTTATGGATAAGAAGAAAGAAAAAAACAACACACTACTAGCTCTCACTTGGAGACACACTTTGGGTCTTGGGAAGAGCATTGTAAAGAAGAAATTGTGAAAGATTGCTTGTAAGATGACTTGCTAAAGAAAAGATTTCAGCCTCTTTGTCATAGTCTTGTGAGTTATGGTTATTATTTTTTATTTTTTTAAATTGTTTAGCTAGTGGTTTAGATAGTATCATGCTTGAGATTGCTCTTTGTTTCTTATTGCATAATAGAGTATTTCTATTAAAATTTTTCCATAGAAGCACTTGTGTTTGAAAGCCTTAAGAGCATTTTAGTAGTAAATTTTGTTATGTGTAACATATAAGAATTGCTGTTGAACGATTCAATAGTCAAGAGGGTTTAGAAAATCTTTGGTATTTTGATGGGACCAGAATAGCTTCTTTTATCTTTAAAGTGAATCTCCGTGGTATTTCAATCAGAAATTGTCAAATATTTTGAAGGTTCTGTTGAATGCAATTGTTGACATCCATTATTTAGCCAAAATGGAGTCTCGTACGTGATAGTTTACGCAGCAATTTTTTGGTAGCATAGTAGGATTGTCTTGAAGAAATTGCTTATTTGAGCCTTGGAAGTTTGAACAATTCGTAGTTATTGAATTTGGGATAGCTTTATTGCAAAGTGTTTACTCGTATCATTTTACTTTGTTTAAACATTTGAGGTCTTAACACAAATCTGCTTTCTTTCCTTTCTATTTCCATTGAATCTTGCTCTATTTCTAGTTTTTTTGTGGAACTATTTCTTTCTTCGGGAAAATTAGGAGTAGATTCGCGGAGTTGTGCTCAAATGTTTTTACAAAATTTTATTTGTTACAAGTATGTATTATAAGGACTACATAGACTAGGCAATTGAACAAAATAGGAACTCTCAACAACTCATAGTACTTGGCAAAGTTGGCTGAATCTCTTTAAGATAAGTCATTTGTAGTTTACACACAATGCAATCATTTCATTTTTCACAACCACACATTGCAACAACACACACACATACTCACATTAACTACTAAATCTATTTGGAGGTATCTGGGCCTTGGTGTTGCCAAAGACCAGCAAGCACCTAAATCCTATTCGAGGACACTCGTTGGCTGTAGCGGCTCAAACGGTCGCCAACACTTACAAATAGTACCATGCAAGGGAGAATTCAAGACTTATGTAAACAAATTGATTGTACATGACTTCAAATGGAAATGAAAAACAATATAACAAAAAATTCATCAATGCATGGGCTTGGGAACATGAATCAAAATTGTCCAATTCTACTTTACCTATTCTGAAACTAATAGAGGCTTAAACATTCTTGAGATTAGAGGCCAAATTGAAAAATTAATGCACCAACAACATAAGAGGCTTAAAAATTCTTGAGATTAGAGGCCAAATTGAAAAATTAATACACCAACAACATAGGACTTAAACATGAACTTAGATTTCATTCATTCTAAGACATAAATTGCCTCAACATCCTACTAAAAAACCTACACATATTTAGATCTACTTAGTATAGGAAAAAGCATAATCAAAACTCATGAATTAATGGGGATTTGAAGCATTCATTATTTCTACAAATATTTTCATCAAAATCATTCATTATTATATTGAGGTAACAACCATTAAACATAAACATAAAACTAAAACTAAAATTTAGCATCTCATTGAATGCATGATATGACATCCTTCTTCTTGAACCACTTATGAGAAATTTTGTGAGAAAAGATTTATGAGAATAGTGAGAAAACTTGTGAGAATGTGAGAAAATTGTGATAAAAATTTGTGAAAATTGAGGCTTTTAAAATTCATAATAAGATAGCATATGATGAGATGGTTGCAAGAATATGAAGATGGAAGCACCTTAAGTAAGAAATTGATAGTCATTCAATTGGACAAAACATGAAGAAAAAGAGAAAAAATAAAAGCTTCACTTCAGTAATCTAGAATTGCTCATTATTCTATTCTTATTTATAATGAGGTTCATAGCCTCCTTTTATAGCTTGAGAGGTGAATATGTCTTGAAAATCATCATCATGTGAGATAAACTCTTATATTTCTTTTTCTATGCAAAACATAATATTTTCAAAGGTTTTCTAGCCATTTTTCTTAGCATTTTTAGCCTTCTTTGAATAGATAAAATTACTAACATCTACATCAATTCATACATAAAATATAACAAAAGAAAAATTTTGGGCATGTTTCAAAAATCATAACAATATTATTGTAAGTCCAATATTTACTAAGCTTGCACCATATCTTCCAAATTTGCTTAAGAATTGGAGAATCAAGACTAGAGATGGCTTGAGGAAAAAGGAGGTAATGAAGAAAGTTATTAGAAGACCAATTATTATCATTCTTAGGTTTTTCTTACATAAGTCTATTTCTTAAAAGAAGCATCTAAAGATCATCTTCATTAATGCACTTTGCAATCCATTTTTACTACAAGGGAGATGTCTTGGTTATAACAATTCTATCTTTCATTCTACTAGTGCAAATATCCTAAGTAACCTTAGAAAAACCCTTTCTATATTACTTAGTAGATCAAAGAAATGGATGAATAATACTATTAATTTTATCATAAGAAGTTTTAGAACAAGCCAAACAATTGGAATAATAAATAGGAGTTTATTGAGCATCTGCTTAATAACTAAAACTTTGTGAACAATGGTGAGCTTATTTTCTTTTCATTTATCAAGCTTCCTTTTAATTTTATCAACCACATAATTCCACAAAATAGTGAGATTATGCTTAAAAGAAAAAGATATTCCCAAAATTTTAAATATTTTTCAAGACTTGAGAGTAACCAACTTATTAATATTACCATTATAACAAACAAGAGGTTCAATGAAAGCTTGTTTACAAGGACAAGTCTAATAGATAACAACACAAGCAATATCGATGAGCTTTAAGTATGTATCCTAGTATAAGATTTAGCAGACTAAAATCTCAATAATCCACACCACTTACAGTTACTACACCTTTAAGAAAAGACAGGTATCAAGTGCATAATACCCCTTCTAGTTTAATCTAACTATCTCTATGATGGTTTGAAGTTTTGTGGATGTTGATGATTTCGTTTTGGAAGCTAAGTGTTTGGGGTTTTGTGGATCTTGAGGATTTTTTCAATGAATCTAATTTCTTCATAATTATTATTCCTCACTTGGAGTATTCTAAATGTTTTCCAACTTATACCAAGGCTAAAATGTTTTCTTCTTATATCAATGTAAACATATTTGTTAATTCTCATAATACAAATTTACTAGGTAGTAAGCAGAAACTTGTGACACATTCTTCGAGTGATATTGATGTAAATAAGACATCTAATTTTGTTCTTCTTACTGATGTATATGAGTCATTGGTTGCTAATCTTCTGGACTTCTTCTATCGATGCTAAAATTCTTACTTCTTCTATTGATTTAAAAGTTTCTATTGATTTTCATAATGCACATTTACCAACTAATAAGAAAAAATTTGTGAGATATTCTTCTAATAATATTTATGTACATAAGATTCCTAATTTTGTTCTTTCTAATGATATATCTAAGTCATTGATTGCTAATCTTATGCCAAGATCTGTGCTCATTTAAATTTTTGATTACTTACCTTATAATCAAAGTTTCACTTTGTAGTTAAATGATGTAATGAAAAAATATAAGATTCAACTCAATCATGCTATCTTTTTTTCTTGGTGAGCTAGGTAATGCTTCAACAAATAAAATTGTACAATAATCAAAGAAAAAATTTGATCATTGTATTGACCTAAATCGTTGGTGTGAGGCTGGAAGGGAAACAGACACTAAAATATCGTCGGGTAGCCACAGCTGACCCTACCTTCGCCCGAGAGAAGCTGGAAAAGTAAACGAAGGTAGAGTGCCTTGGATGGTCTACATGCAAATCAACCAAGGACTTCCTCGAGTGTAAGCTACGGCTAGCACTGGGGTTATTGTAAACGATGTCTTAAAACGTGTAAATGCACATAAAATGTAAACATGAGCCGTAAGACATAAGACATAAATGTAAATGTAAGGTGTAAACAAAATGTAAACTATAAACTGAACGTAAACTGAATGTAAGAAGAAATGTAAATAGAACATAAACCAAAAAATGAAAATAATGTTTGGTTGGCAAAACAGAAATGATGTATTGCTTAGAAAAGATGTGCACCGGTCAAAGCGTAGTTGCGTGAAGATGGCAGGTCGAACGCCTAGCCCCGAGGTGATGTAACGTGATGATGCGATGATGTGATGTGATGAATGTGAGAAATTCTTGGATGCTAACAGTTAGGTGTGCCAAGCACCCAAGGATTGAAGGTTCTATACTTTCTCAAAATTGCCAATGTCTCCCATTGCCAACCCCGATTTATGTGAATTGATAGGGTATTTATAGGGTTGGGCCAGGCTCAGGCACAGAATTCAAGAATGGAATCAACAGTTGGGAGATGAGAGGAAAGAAGATCTAGTGACATGTATCCAATGGATAGTTTTGCTTAGGTTGGATGTGTGCTGGTGAGAGTTGGATGTGTGTCAAACAATTGTGCACGAGTTGGATGTGTGTTGGCAAGCTACGTTCTTGACTAGGTACGTTGCATTTTACAATTTATGGGTTATTCAAGCCCATGAAAGTACATTTAATTTAGACATGAGGGCTTAACATGGCCACACATGTGGATTTACATTGAAATGTGCAACAAGAGAAATTTGACCCTTGCTCGCTTGACTATGGACCAACTGCTCCAGGATGTCGAGATGTCGATTTGAGGCTGTTCGAGGCATCTGTGTTTGACCAGGGCTTCCAACGTGAGTTGTATGGGCTTCCACATGTCTTCAGCATGTGTTTGAAGCATCTTTGTGCAAGTGTGACTGGAAATCATGCTACAGTCATGCTGGGCAGTCATGTTAGGTGTGACCTGAGCGTGAGTCACGCTAGGCAGTCATGTTGGGCGTGACCTCAGTGTGACTTGAGGATGAGGTGGGAAAAATGCAATTTTTGACACCAAATTTGGAATTTCTTGAAGCCTATTTTTAAGTATAACTACTGACTACCTACGCGTGATCTGATCTGAAAATTTGAGCTTGAAAATTTCTGATTTGGAGCCTGTTTTGAATAGGTCACATTGTGGTAATGCCCAGCGTGACCTGTAGTGTGACCTCAAAAACTTGCAATTTTGAGCTGAAATATGGAATTTTTGAAGGCTGGGACCCATAGATATCAATAGTGGACCTTGGGGATGACTTTAACCCTTGAAATTAAATCATTTTGACTCATTTTTGAGGCTCTTAAAGTTGTTCACGCTCTGGTCACGCCCAGCATGACTGCCCAGCGTGACCTACAATGTGACCTGCAGTGTGACCTCAAAAACTTGCAATTTTGAGCTAAAATCTGGAATTTTTGAAAGCTGGGACCCATAGGTATCAATAGTGGACCCTAAGGATGACTTTCACCCTTGAAATAAAGTCATTTTGACTTAGTTTTGGGGCTCTAAAAGTTGGTCACGCTGTGGTCACGCCCAGCATGACTGCCCAGCGTGACCTGTAGTGTGACCTCAAAAACTTGCAATTTTGAGCTAAAATATGGACTCCTGAATGATGAAACTTAGAGTGGACATCAGTGGCTCTTGAGGATAACTAACACCTTTAGATTTGGACTATTTTGACTTGATTTTGAAGCTGTTGGAGTTGCTCATGCTAAGGGCAAGCTAGCTTGATAGCGTGAGCAAGCTAGCTTGGGCAAGCTGGGGATGAGCTCCATGCCTTAGTCAAATTTTACCTTCTAAAATCTTGAAATGGTTTGAGTTGTTCTTGTTTCAAAGTGTTAGGCCAAAATTAGTGGTGTTTCAATCATCTCTCTGTTGGACATCCTATCCATCCACCATAACTAGCCCATGAGCTAAAACTTGCTACTATAACTCTTTGCATCAACTATCTTGACACTGCTAACCTCATAGCCTATTATGTAAAGTTTGACTAGAAGATGAGGCTACTAATTTTTATGGAAATTCTACTCACTACATTTACCACTAGTTAGTCTTATCAGGCCAATACCAAATGGTGAAATAAAATTTTGGTAAAAGCTCAACCCATCTTCTTTGCTACAAGTTCAATTGTGGTTAACTTATAAGATATTGGAGACTCTTATAGTTATTTCATACAGTCACATGATCTTTGTAGATATAATACCATCAAATATTAAGAGTAAACACTATTTTTCCCAACTTTGAATCGTAAACTAGATACTAGATCTTATGTGGGCTTAACTATCAAGAAGCATTAGTACACAAATCATAGGAATCACATGGAGTAAGGAAAATAAAAATTGGAGCAAATTTTAATGTCTACTTTATTTTATTAAAAGCTATTTGACAAGATGAGCTCAAAGTAAAACTAATCTCGTTCCTTAACAACTAAGTTAAAGGAAAAGTTATATGTAATAAATGCTCTACAAACCTATGATAATATCAAGCTAGTTCTAGAAATATATGAATATTTACGATTGATTATAGAATTGGAAATCTCTAACTATTGCAATCTTGGTAGGATCCACAATAATACTAGTCGTAAAAAATACATGTTCCAAAAATTGAATCTTTGAATGCTAGAAAGGATACTTGGATGGCTATGCATATGGCTAATATTGTTGTAGGATATACAACATTGTTTGTAACTGCTATGCATGTCTCTATTCATTTGGGAAATACACCAAAATATCATCAATAAAAATAATCATAAATTAATCAAGGAAATACTACAACACATTGTTGATCAAATGCATAAATACTACTGGATCATTCATTAATTCCAATGGAAGCTTCAAAAGCTTTTAATAACTATATCAAGTCTAAAATGCTTTCTTTGGCACATCTTGCTCTTTGACCTATACCTAATAGTATCCACATACTTAATATAAATCTTTGAGAATACACAAGCTTCGTAAATCTAATCACATAAGCTATTAATGCACAGAACATGATACATGTTCTTCATCATTACCTGATTGAGTTGTCTATAATCAATACATAACTGCAAACTCTAATCCTTTTTTTCTACAAACAACACTAGATCACCCCAAGGAGAAACTCTGGGTTGACTTAGGCCTTTATCCATCAACTTCTATAATTGGATCTTAGCTTCACTAACTCCAATAGAGACATCTTATGAGGAACCTTTGAAATAGGCTCAGTCCCTAGTTGCAACTTCAAACTCTACCTTTTGTTTAAGTAGCAAATCAAAAAACTTTGTATGAAACACATCTAGAAACTCACATGTAGCAATGATGCCTCTTTCAATGCATCTAATGAAACACTCTAGAAGACATAAAATCTAATCAAAATGGTCTAGAGTGAATTTGAACTATCATTTGAAGCCTCAACATGACCCAGAATTTCATCATTGCTCTAGCTTCAATGTTGATCCTGCACTTCAGTGTTGTTGTTGGAAGGCCCAATGTGGGTGGAAGAAGCTAGCATGGGCGAAATTCCTGTTTACTATTTTTAGTAAATAGAATGGTTTTGATGCCAAGGGGGTATAAAAAATTACCCTACATAGTAACCTGAATGGATTTGACCACCTACAACACCTGTACATTGTAGAAACCTATCAAAAATTAAGCAGAAAATGTATAGCCAAACTTATGACCATTGAAACCTATATAATGCAAACTTGAATGTCATAGAAAGGTTTCACTTTTTTGCATTTATGGGCATATTTTTGCATTTGAGATATTTGGCAAACCTACACACACAAAGCTTCTTGAATCACGCATAGCATGAAACCTACAATTGTTATAGCCATTGTTTGATACCCCTAAGATTTTGTGAATTTTGGTATGAATGCTGAGCATCTCGGCATCAAGACTTCTAGCGTGGCTCTTCTGGGTAGCTAAAAATCCCCATACATCTCACCCCCTACATCATCAATGCTGTAGATCTACAGAGAAGAGTAGTAAGGTTCAATAGCATTGGGTGTTGTGGAACCTCCGGATGGTGGAGCTAACCATGGCATTCATAGCCACTAGTTTCAATAGACTTTGAACCCCATCAAAGTGAATCCACCTTACTACTTCAAGCACCATCTTATTCACATTTTAGATTCTTTTTTAATTTTTTTGAATAAAACTTAAAGTTCCATTTTGTTGTGCAATTAGATTTATTTTTATTTATTTCTCTTCATTTATTTTGTTAGATCTACATTACATTTTTATTTCTTTTATCCCCATTTGATCCTCCTTAAGTCCTTGGTTAGTCTGCTAGACCATCTAGGGTACCTTGGGATCTAGGGTCAAGACAACAACACCTGAACCTTCAATTTTCCAAAAACAGAATTTTTCACTTACTATAGTTTTCTAGCACTAGAAGGAGGGCATGCACCCAAATTCAATGTCCAAACATGTGACCTTCTTGACAATGTTGCCTAGAAAACCAATGTTGAAACCCATCCCCCCTACCACCAAAACCTAGTGTTGAGGTTGCAAGTGATTTGGGTTTTTGAAAGGTTTCACAATAATTGTTGGAAATTTGAAAGCCAACATTGGTGTCCTACCAAAATATTTATCCTTTTGTTGCAAAAATTTTCCAACTAAGCCAACATTTGTGATTTCATCACCAAAAGTCCCATCCTCCTTGCTGTGAAAATTTTCTGGTAAGATCAACGTTGGAAACTTGTCAAAACCATCCTTGTGAAAAGTCAAAATTTCCCTTGTGAAACCATGGCATCCTAAGTAACCTAGGGGTGACATATACCTTTTTCCATTTGTGCCCTAGATATTGACACAAACATCTTTTTCTTTATTTAGCCCACCTACCACCATGATGACATAACCTCTCCCCTTAGTGCCACAACCAATAGCAAGGTTGCAGGCCTACCAATAGACATTGTAGCCTTTCATGTAGACCCCACAACCAATGGGGGTGCCTCAGGGTCTGTATTAAGCCTTTTAGATGATCCAATATCTAATAAAAGAGTTGAAGAGGCTCAAGGCTTCTACTTCTCAGATCATTAAAATCATGGACTTCTATTTGGACAATCTCATCAATCCTATGGTCCCACCTCCAAGTCTTTTCCTTGCTTTCCCCATATCATAGTTTACCAAGTACAATGATAAAGGTTATTCAAACTTTCATCTTATAACCTTCCACTCCAAGTGCTTGTTATTACAAGCTTGGCTACACATAATAACAAGAATATTCCCTATGTTCTTTATGGGGAGGATCCTTGATTGGTACCATGACCTATCGAGATTATCCATATCTTCTTTAGAAGACGTGATTCACAATTCATTAACCACTTCAACTACATCTTGAAGTCTGATACCATCGTTAACCAACTGATGAAGGTCAAGCAAGGGCCTCTTGAACTAGCGTAAAAGTTCATCCAACAATGAAATGATTTGCTTAACAAGATATTGGAACCTATAGCTAGAACTTGCCTTTTAGCTAGATTCAAGAGGATGGTTAACGACTTCATCAAGTCAAAAATATACTATCTTGATCTGCGGTCACTAAGTCAAGCCTTCTTCCAAACCAAGACATAGAAGATTCTATAGATGCTAGCCATGACCTTGCTTATGTGACATATAGAAACTAGCATGTACAAAAGAACAAGAAGAGAGGAAGGTAGAACAATGTGGTAGTGGCTACTATAGCCAAAGAGAGTAAGACCACTGATCAGGAATCAACCTAAGGCCCCTGCTAAAAAAAATAACAGCCAATGATCAACATCTAGGGCCACTGCATTTACTACTTCTAGACCCAAATTTGAGAGGAAATATTGAACAAAATACACTAGGATACCTTTGAAACATCCAAACTTTGAGATCAACTATTGAAGAGTGGTACGATGCAATACAAGAAGATGATTGTGAATGCTTGAAAGAGACATGAGAGGCTATGTGAAATAGCTAAAGATCCCACTTGAGCAATCAAGGATGACCTTCAAGTACCTAATTATTTCAAGCTTGACCTCTTTTTCCACTACCATTAATTACTTGTTCATCATACCAATTTTTCCTTGTAGTAAAGGATGACCTGAAAAAGATGATAGATAGGGGAGAGCTAGTACTTGACTTTTTCAACTTAGTGTGATCTTAAAACTAGTCGATGCATGTGTACGAAGACCTCTTGAATACCAATAATAGCCCATACACCATAATGGGGTTCAACATTAACCCTAAACCCTAAGGCCTATGAGGGAACCATTCGTGATTTGGGTACCTCCTCTCAACGAAAGGGGCCCTTTAGCTTCCATTGGCTCAAGGTCCCTCTTTGTTATAATGGTGTCATCACCAATGATCCCCAAGGAGCCTTTTGTCATTAGGGCACCTTGTTCATCCATTGGAATCAAGTCCACCCATGTAATGACCCCCTGTGGTGGCTAATGTAATGACCGCTTCCTTCCAAACAAATAAAGACAACAAAAAGGCCTCAACGAAGCAAAGGAAGAAGCCTACATAAAATCCCAAAGACAAGACTAACAAGCAAGCTAAGGCATGGAAGGAAGTGGGCCTATTGAAGCCCACTCCCATATCATATGTACGCATGACCTCTTCAACCCAGGCTACTTCAACAAGCAAACCACAGGAGGATCCTAAACCTTAAAGGAGAGGAAAAGAGATGAAGCCACAACAACATAAAATAAAAGTATGCATTTTGGGATGCATGGAGGAAGTTGATGGGATGCACCAAATAGGAATGCTAGTGGGTCCTCCCCAAAGCAGGCTCATTCCCTTAATGCCCTAACAATCCCACATTCAAAGAGTCGTAGGCTCTAGGAATGTCATTTGGAAATAAGAGTTAAAGTCTTAACCACAAGAGTTTACCAAAAAGAAAACAATGCATCCACCAAGATATAGACTACTGATACAACTGACAATGAGGTGATAAATGGGGAAAGAAGGACGAAAAGAAGAGAATGGAATGGAATCTCAAGAACAAGGTGATGTACAACCCCTTATGTATTAATGGTTAATGTGACTTAGTAGATCCCATTCCAAAGCCGGCCTTAAACAAACCACATTCAGTGACTTCACATTAATACATTTGGCCAATCCATCCACTTAAATTAACAAGAATGCCTTCACCAAAGAGCCACCACCATTCCGATGAAATGAAGGAGGAGAGAGTAGGAAGTGGGAAGGGCCTTAGTTAGAGGGAACATGTTTATTTTAGTTCCATAACCATTGCTTGTAGCCCAAATGATTATTTTGTCTAAGAGGTGTGCTTTGAATTCTCACTATTTTTTTTTGTATTTTTGCATGAGAACCACACCATGCAAAGACTTATTATTTTTATTTGCTCAGCTTCCTGATAATGCAAAAACGTTGGAATAGTAAGAAAACTCAAGAAGAAAACATCCAAGCACCCAAGAGAATGGCTAGCACAAGTGCATAAAATCCCCTTGAAGTCACACCCTTTTCAATCCTTGAGTCCTTCCTTAGTTTGAGAAATACCTAATCACCGATTCATTGATAGTTCTTATTATTGGAAAAGGGATTGTATAGTTCCAAGCCAAGAGAGACCATAGAAATTTATGGATGCGTGGGTGATGTGGACTCATTGCTTGTTATATCAAAAGAACCATATCTTAGTATCAACATCATAACTTAAAGGTAAAAACCAAACATTAGCAATCAATGGAATACAGTTCATACCATCTTTGGAGCAGTTATTAAGTGATGAATCAAACAAAGTAATCAAACATACAAAGAAATGAAAAAGTATAAACGATGTTGTAAAACAAAAAATAAGAAAAGTTAACGAAATTTTTTTAAAAAAATGTGTAAAACAAAAACATGTAAAACAAAAATGTGTAAAACAAAAAAAAATTTAAAAAGAACTGAGGGCCTCAAATGGTTAGCATAGGTGGCCATCTCCCCCATGATTGAATTGGAAGGGAGAGATCTGAAATAGTGAGCGAGAGAATCCTCTCTCAAATGTGCTATGTGCATAGACCGTTCTAGATTCATGATAAGGGCTGGTCAGTTGCACATAGAATAGTATTCTCCTATCGGAGTACTCATTTGGATTTTCTAAGAGTTTCCAACTTCCCTTGATTGGTGGTTTCAGATTAAGGGAAGTTGGCGACACTCTTGCTCCAGTGCATCTATGCTTTCTTTGTGGGCGCAAGATGGTTCCTCAATTAGTTCCATGCATATTGGTGGGTTGCTTTCTTGATTAGTTGTGAACCACTAGGTGTTCTCTTGTTGTGTGGTTTCTACATACAGGTACTTTTGTATGTTAATTTCTTGGGCACACTAATTGGATGTAGAAGATGTTGAATGCTCCTGTACGCTATCACCCTCTGTATCACTATATGTGATGCATGGAACCTTCTTCTTCTCGATCTTTTCATAAGTATTTTCCTTAGATATTTCTAAGGAAAGATCGCGGATTCCTTAGATATTGTCCTAGACCCGCGCATGAAGGCAGTCAAGAAAAAAGCTTGTAAGGTTAAACCAAAAATTGCACTAGCCGTAAGGGATGAAATAACTAAGCTATACCAAGCTGGTTTCATCTGTGCAATCATTCAGAATGCGTGTCCAACATCATCATGGTTTCTAAGAAAATAGGAGGAATACAGATCTGTATAAACTTTCGGGATCTGAACAAGGCAATGATCAAAGATGATTTTCCACTTCCAAGCATCAATCAACTCATCGACACTATGGCTGGTCATGCTCTATTATCCTTCATGGATGGTTTCTCCGGCTACAACCAAATTTGCATGAACCTAGAGCATCAGCTAACAACAACCTTCATAACCCCATGGGGGACCTTCTGTTACACCATGATGCCTTTCGGGCTCAAGAACGCTAGGGCAACCTACCAGCGAGCCATGACCTACATCTTCAATGATTACATCCTAGAAACACTAAATGACTACATGGATGATATAGTAGTCAAGTCCAAGGAGGTAGCTGATCACCCACGTGATCTAGGGGTAGTCCTTAAGTGTTGTCAAATGCATAATCTACACCTTAATCCTAAGAAGTGTATCTTTGGGGTGAAAATCAGATGCATGTTAGGGTTTGTGGTATCGAAGGTTGGAATACAGGTGGACCCTAACAAAGTTAAGGCCATTGTCAACCTAGCACCTCCTACAAATCTTAAAGAGTTGCATGGTTTGCAAGGTAGGGTACAATTCATCTGAAGGTTTATAGCAAATTTGACTAAAAAGTTACACCCCATGCAACATCTTCTGAAGAAAGGAGTTTACTTTGAGTGGATAACCTAGTGTCAGCAAGCCTTCAATGACTTGAAGGAAGAGCTTTCACACCTCCCAACTATGCACCTGTCACAAAGGAATAAGCCTTTCTTCATCTACCTTTCCACCTACGACACATCTATCGCATCACTGCTATGTCAGAAACAAGATGACGGATCTAAGATACCAATGTATTATCTAAGTCATGCATTAATAACGCATGAGGAAAAATACAACGAAGTGGAGAGGAATTGCCTTGCCTTAGTGTTTGCATTAAAAAAGTGGAGGCACTACCTATTTTGTAGTATAATTAACATCATTTCCAAAAGCAACATACTACAGGCTATCACTAACAACCTATATGAAAGTAGCCGGATAGCCCGATGGAAAGCAATAATAGCGGAGTTCGACCTACACTATGTAAGCCAGTCGTTGACTAAGGGTCAAGCCATAGCAATGCAACTTATGGCCTCACCCGTCGATGACCACGCAACCATAGATCCCGAATTCCTAGATGAGCACATTGGCACTATCAACATCATCCCATCGCACCTGGAAGCTACTTTACACTTTAATGATGCTTCAACCGTGTGAGGAGGTAGTGCAGCTACCATAATTACATTCCCCTCTGGGGAAATGCACCTANGATGCTTCAACCGTGTGAGGAGGTAGTGCAGCTACCATAATTACATGCCCCTCTGGGGAAATGCACCTGTTTGCTTATCATTTTGCATTCCCCTACACCAATAATGTGGCAGAGTATGAGGGGCTACTCAAGGGCCTTTCAGCTGCCCAAACACTACGCATACAACACTTGGCAATCTGTGGTGATTCGCAACTAGTTGTGAATCAAATCACCAAGGTCTATTCCTATAAAGCTATGCACCTACAACCCTACTACGATCTAGCAAAAATCCTACTTAAGCAATTTGCAACCATAGATGTGCAAAATGTGCCATGCAATGAAAACACTATGGTAGACACCTTAGCCACCCTAGCACTAAATATTCCACCACGCTTGTTTGCAAGTCTGCCAACTTCGATTGTCAAATGTACTGAGCCTATCACTCAGGCGGGACACGTGGCTGCTATCAGTGCCACGAACACCCAGGTGTGATATGCTAACATTAAAGCCTACCTACAACACATAGACGTTCCTATGATGGAATATTGCTGACATGCGTGAGTGGGGAGCAGGCGCAGAAGCTAGTTAATGAAGTGCATGAGGGGCTATGTGGTGGACACATAGCACCCAGGGCTATGGCTACGAAAATCAGACGCCTAGGGTACTATTGGCCCAACATGGAGCATGACTACCTGCCGAAAGTCAAGACATGTGACACGTGCTATAGATATGCAAATCTCATACACGTCTCACCTACGGACTTGCACCCAATGCAAATCATGTGGCCATTCCAACGATGGGGACTAGACCTCATAGGACCTATCACGCCTAAGTCCTCTGCAGGGCATAGCTTCATTATCACCGCCATTGAGTATTTTACTAAGTGGGTGGAAGCTATCCCCCTGAGGAAGACAACATCTCAACAAGTTTGTGAGTTCATCTTGGATAACATTGTGAGAAGGTTTGGACTTTCGATGACTATTGTAACCGAAAATGGACTAAAATTCAGTAGTACAGAAACCTGAACCTTCTACAGCAATCTAGGCATCAGGCAATCATTCTCCTTCCCATATTACCCATAGGTGAATGGATAGGCAGAGGCTACAAATAAGTCCATCATCAACATGCTAAAGTGGATGGTTAACAATAGCAAGAGGCAGTGGCATGAGCAAATCCTCTACGTTCTATGGGCCTACAAGACGATGTGTAGAACTGTGATGAGTAAGACTTCTTATGGCCTTGTTTATGGATTTGAAGTTGTGTTGCCTCTTGAATTTCAGGTACCATCACTTCGGATGATCCTATCCGATGTTGTGAGAGAAGCCCAGAATAACGAGTCGCGGATCATCAACCTTGACTCAATAGAGGAGGAGTGCTCGTAGACGTTGAGCATCATAGAGTGCTACCAGAGCAAGAAACAGCAAAAGCACCATGCAGACACGCATCAACGGCCAGTACAGAAGGGAGACCTCATTCTCAAAGCTGTCCGTAAGCATGTGAGAAAATTATCGGCCAACTGGAAAGGCCCATACATGGTTACTAAACCCTTTGGGAATGGAGCCTTCAAGCTCATGGACATGGACAACAACGAGTTCACCAACCTGGTGAATCACTCATACCTCAAGCTGTACTACATCTGAAGCATGAACGCAACAAGCAGCATCCGCTACAATGTTAAACTGGTAGCAACAAGTAGCGTCTACTACGATGTTAAAATGGCCGCAACAAGCAGTGTCTGCTATGATGTTAAACTAGTGGCAACCATCTGCTACGACATAAAACTGGCACAACTAATCTGCTATAACTATAAACTGGCACGTCACATCTGCTATGATGTTAAAATGGCATGTACGGTCTGCTGGGACCTTAAACCAGCACAACAATCCATTGGGACCCTAAACCAGCACACGGTCTACCAAGACCTTAAACTGGGTTCACGTCACATCCCTAGCATGCATCTGCACTGAGTACACATCGAACGAGCATGCACAGTGCCGATGTTGGGGTGGGAGGTTGTAGCTCCAGAACGTAGTTCATGACACAATGGGAACAAGATCTGGAACACACGTCACGCCACCACCCTTGGCATCGTGATAACCCTCTAGAGATGTTGTATGACATCGCACTAGTCCTCTGGACCTACTGTCACCACGGCCCACTACCCTGATGGTAGTTCCTTGATTAGTGCCTGCCACTGGAGTTCCGATAGTGTTGTGGCCCAGCCACAATATTGTTATCCTCCAGCCCCTTGCCAATGCCTTGGCTCAAATGATGTTTAGCTATGTGGTAGTTGATCCCATAGCTGAACCAAGATTGCATGCCTTTGGCAGGGACTCTAGAGCATTCGCACTCATAGAAACTCTCGACGCCTTCGACGTCGGCTCTGCCATGTTGATGCTACCAAGGCTACTACTAGCCTTCCTACTTTGGACACCATGCACTAGCACAGATGTCCAAGAGCTTCAACAATGTCTGTAGCAAGTAAGAATTTTGCCCTCACTTTGCATCGTGGCTATTTCACTCTTTGTCATGCTTACAGGGTGCGGCCGAAAGTACATCTTGCCACAACAGCAAATGCTATGGTGTCGCGAAGTGAGTGCCTCGACTAGCTTGACTACTTTAGAGTGAAAATTCCATGATGTGCATAACAAAGCTCGCCACATGGGAAGCATCTATAGGTAGGTCAAAACCCCACACGGATGTAACACAACTCATCTTGGGAAAGAAACACCTAACCTACAAGAGGTCAAAGGTCAGTGAGAGTAAAGATGAAAATGCGAACAACTCCCTCATGAGCACTCCGATGAGGAACTCTACTAAACCTCATCTTTACCCTTTTCCTGAACCTCCTTCCTCCTTGCTTCACCCTTTCCCCCTGCAAAAATCAATGCAACACTCTCAAGCGCAACCAAGCAACATCTTGACAATCACCGAGCAGCAATGTTAGCATCATGTCTTCTGTGGTGTTTCATATTTTTTGTCAATGTCTCTTGAGCCCATCCTCCAGACGTCGTAAAAGAGGGGCCAATGAAACACCCAAAAATTCGAAGGCATGCTTACTTCATCAAGTCTTTGCAATTTGCGTAGCATTATGGTAGTTCTTCAGGAGATGGATGCTCTGATGTTTAGACTATCCAGTTTGGTAAGTTTTCTACCCCAGGTGTCAACAGGCTAAACAGATTCTCCAGCCTACCCACCTGAGCAGTTCATCTAGTCGACCGTGCACTTAGGAGCGATGTGTGAAATTGTTGGCAATGCTCAGAATGCGCAAAATGCTTCAGCAAGTTTTCTAAGTTAAGGAGTTTTGCTACGCTATGCTACGCTATGTAGTGTAGCAAACTTCAGAATATGTTTGTAGAAGCATAGTGCTACACTATGCTATGCCATGCAACATAGCACGGCGTAGCAAAAAATTGGACGGTCAGTCCCCTCGCCCGACTTCAAGTCCTTCAGCAATGTCTCCTTTCGTCAGAAAGCAACGAACTTGGCAATAGCAGGTCATGTTTGCAGCTATGCTACGCTAAGCTACATGGTGCAGCGAGGCATAGCAATTCTATGAATGTGATAGAAGGCATCTCAAAGGGCAGGATCAGTAAGTTCATAAGCTTTGCAATGCAAAAGGTAAAGTGGCGGCATTTTTACGATTAAGTGTAGCGATTGAAAACATCGGCGGGCACAATAGTTTCAACCTTGTATCCGTAGGAGGGCTGTACTGGCTGTGAGTGTAGTGATCGAAAACATTGATGGTTGGAAAACACCAAGGGATCAATAGGCGTGACAATTTCAACCCCATACTTGCGGGAGGGCCATGCTGGGTGTGTGCAGATACAGGGTTCCCTAAACAGTCTAGTCGATTAGACAGGAACTTAATCGGCATCTATATAGCCTTTTGCAACATATATTTTTGAAATAGGAACAAAAATGCTAAGTAATGCTTGAAAGTAAATAAAGTAGAAAAACAGTGCGAAACGCAACAATAAGCAAGAAACAAAGTAAAATGTAATTAGAAAAATGCACTGCTTCGAAGCTACAAGTTTGCTCTGTTAGGGTGGATACAGTCAGTTCCATAGCGTGGTAGAGTACAGAGATCCCGAGAGTAACCAAGACATGTAGAGTGAAATAGGTTGTGCACTTGGGCACGACCTTGGGTGTTGAAAATGCGAGGATTCTACCAAGGTGGTAGAAAGGGGGATGGAATAAAATACCAGCTGAAAATGCTAACTGTTTGTAGTGTCAAACAGAAAGCTTACAATGCTTGATGTTACAATGTGCCCGGAAGAGAATTTGAGTGCTAGAGGAAAAGTCCGAGAGTTCGAAAAGATTCGAACCGGATGAATTCAATACTGCTAGCTCAAAAAATTCTGAACTGTTTAAATGCTACTTTCTAAAAAAAATGTTTGAACCTCTTTGAATGTTGCTTGCTAAAAAACATTCGGACCTCTTTGAATGCTGCTTGCCAAGGTATTTATAGGACCGAGGGCATGCAAAAGGGGTGGTTTGGATGCCACGTGCCTCAAGCTTACATTGGCTTGCTGGTGCTGCAACTGCCATGCATGATCGTTGGACTTACATGACCATTGTAACGTGAGCCTGCCATGCCATAACTGCGCACCTGCCATGCCATAATTGCACCGTTAGCGTTTGGAGACGTGTGCCAACGGTTCAATTAGGTGAAGTGCATTGATGTTGCACAACCACTCATATGCCTTGCTATGCTTTGTAGCGTAGCACTTTTTCATGTGTTCTACTACATGTGTGTTGCATGTTTGCTACGCTATGCTACACTAAGTAGCGTAGCGACTGGCCTTCGTCATGAAAACTTTGCCGATTTGCAGACTTTACTTCCATGGGACTTGCGAACTTGCTGATTCTACCCTTTGAACTACCTTCTGTCTCTTCCACAGGATTGCTACGCCTCACTGAGCCATGTAGCTCAGCGTAGCATAGCAACAGACATGGTCTACCACTTCCTAATGGAAACAGACATTGTTGAAGGACTTAAGGTTGAGCGAGGGAACTGGTTGTATAGTCGTTGCCATGCTACGCTACGCCTCGTAGCGTAGTGTGGCACTTCATTCTGCAGTCGCTTTCTGAAGCTTCCTACGCTACATAGTGCGACGTAGCGTAGCGTAGTAGACTTTGTAAATTAGAAAACTTGCCGAACTATTTTGTGCATCCAGAATGCTGCTACCAACTCCGTGCACTGTTTCTGAGTAGGCCGTCGGTTGGGCAAGCTACTTGGGTGGATAGGCAGGGTGACCTGTAGAGCTTGTTCATGCCAAAAGTAGAAAATTTGCCAAACTGAATGGCCTGAACTCAGAGCGTTCTCCTCCTGAAGAACTACCATTGTGCAGTACAAATTGCAAGGCCTGGTGAAGCGAGAATGACTTAGAATTTTTTGGGATGTTTCATTGGCCCCTCTTTGTCGACGTCTGGAGTGTTGGGCTCGATAGACGTTGACAAAGAAAATGAAACACCATGGAAGGTGCAATGCTAACATTGCTGCTTGGTAAATGCTAAGACGTCACTTGGCTATGCTTGAGAGTGTTGCATTGGTTTGCAGAGGTTAAGACAAAGAGAAAAGATGATGTTTAGCAGAGCATTTTCATCTTTGACTAGCGCTGTTCTTCAACCTCTTGTAGGATAGGCATCTCCTTCATAGGATGAGTTGGGTTACATCTGTGAAGGGTCTTGACCCACCTACAGATGCTTTCCATACGGTGAGTTATGTTACGCGCATCATGGAACTTGCACTTTGAAGTAGCTGTACTAGTTAAGGCACTTGCTTCACGATGCGGTAGCATTTGCTACTGTAGCAAGATGCACCCTTGGCCAGTGAGGGCAAGGTCTTGCCGGCTGCTAGCATTGTTGAAGCTCTTGGACACCCGTGCTAGCACACGGTGTCCAAAGCAGGAAGGCCAGCAGTGGCCTTGGCAACGTTGGCATGGAGGAATTGGCCTCGAAGGTGCCGGTAGTTGCTGTGGGTACGGATGCTCTGGAATCCCTGCCAAAGGCACACGTTCTCAGTTCAGCTATGGGATTAGCTACCACATAGCTAAACATCGTGCGAGCTAAGGCATTGGTAGGGGGCTGGAGAGTAAAAATATTGTGGCTGGGCCACAATACTAATATAACTCCATATGCGGGAACTAGCTGAGGAACTACCATCAGGGTGGTGGGCCGTGGCGATGGTAGGTTCGGAGGGCCAGTATGATGCCATATGGCATCTTCGGAGGGTCAGCATGATGCTGAGGGTGGCGGTGCCATGTGTGTTCTAGACTGCATTCTCATTGTATTATGAACTGCGTTCCAAACCTACGACGTCCCACCTACACGTCAGCACCGTGCATGCTCATTCAATACGTACTTGGCGTAGATGCACACTAGGGATGTGACGCGAACCCAGTTTAAGGTCTCAGTAGACCATGTGCTAGTTTAAGGTCCTAGAAAATCACTATGCTGGTTTAAGGTCCCAGTAGACCATACATGCCAATTTATAGTCATAGTGGGCTATCAGTGCCAGTTTTGCATTGTAACGGATGGTTGCTGCTAGTTTAACATCATAGCAGATGCTGCTCCGTGTCACTAGTTTATCATCATTGCCAACACTCTTGGTGCCATTGCCAGTTTATCGTCGTAGTGGATGGTGCTTGGTGTGGACGTCACTAGTTTAACGTCGTAGTGGATGTTGCTTGATGTTGTCGTGCTTCAGATGAAGTACGACTTGAGGTACGAGTGATTCACTAGGTTGGCAAACTCGTTGCCGTCCATGTACGCCAGCTTGAAGGCTCCATTTCTGAAGGCTTTGGTGACCATGTAAGGGCCTTCCCAGTTGGCTAAGAATTCTCTCACATGCTCGTAGATGGCCTTGAGGATGAGGTCTCCCTTCTGCACTGGACATCGATGTGGGTCTACACGGTGCTTCTGCTGCTGCTTTCTTTGGTAGTGCTCGATGTGTCTCAGCATCTACGCATGTTCCTCCTCCACTAAGTCAAAGTCGATGGTTCATGACTCATTGTTCTGGGCGTCACTCACGATGTTGGATAGGATCATCCGGAGTGAGGATACCTGCAACTCAAGAGGCAACATAGCTTCAGATCCATAAACAAGGCTATAAGGAGTCTTACTTGTTGCGGTCTTGTACGTCATTTGGTAGGTCCACAGGATGTAGAGGATTTGCTCGTGCCACTGCCTCTTGCTATTATTAAGCATCCACTTCAGCAAGTTGATGATGGACTTATTTGTAGCCTCCACCTGCTCGTTCACCTGCAGATAATAAGGGGAAGAAAATGATTATTTAATTCCTAGATTGCTACAGAAGGTTTGGGTTTTCGTACTGCTAAACTATGGCCCATTGTTGGTCACAATAGTCATTGGAAGCCCAAACCTTGTTACAATGTTGTCAAGGATGAAATGGCAGATTTGCTGAGATGCTGTCTTCCTCAGGGGAATAGCTTCCACCCACTTGGTAAAATACTCTGTGGTGGTGATAATGAAGCTATGCCCTGCAGAGGACTTAGGCGTGATAGGCCCTATGAGGTCTAGTCCCCATCATTGAAAGGGCCACGTGATTTGCGTTGGATGCAGGTTTGTAGGTGAGACGTGTATGAGATTTGCGTATTTTTGGCACGTGTCGCAAGTCTTGACTTTCGATAGGTAATCACACTCCATGTAGGGCCAATAGTACCCTAGGTGTTTGATTTTTGTAGCCATAGCCCTGGGTGCTATGTGCCACTGCAAAGCCCTTCATGAACTTTGTTAACTCCTTTTGCACCTGCTTGCCACCCACTCATGCTAGCAATATCCCTTCATAGGAATGTTGACATAGGACGTTATTTCCCATGAGCACGTATTTCCAAGCATGCTTATGGATTGCATCTCTCTGGGCAGATTTCAATCCACCTAGGGGTTCACCATGTTGTAGATAATTTTTAATGTTGGCATACCACTCCTGGGTATCCACAGCATTGAGAGAGGCCACATGTTCCACCTGAGTGATAGGCTCTGTGCACTCTATAATCAAGGTTGGTAGGTTTACCAAGGAATGTGATGGAATGTTTAACAAAGGGTAGCTAAGGAATCTTCCACGATGTTCTCGTTTTGTGGCACGTGTTGCACATCTATGGTTGTAAATTGCTTAAGTAGGTTTTTTGCTAGGTCATAGTAGGGTTGTAGGTGCGTAGCCTTGCAGGCGTAGACCTCGGTGATTTGATTCACGACTAGTTGTGAATCTCCCTGGATTGTCAAGTGTTGTATGCGGAGTGCTCAGGCAGTTAAGAGGCCTCTAAGTAGCCCCTCGTATTCTACCACGTTGTTGGTGCAAGGGAAAACAAATTGATAAGCAGATGGATGTATTTCCCTAGAGGGTAACATGATGATGGTTGCGGCGCTACCTCCTCACGGGGTTGAGGCACCGTCGAAGTGTAAGGTGGCTTCAAAATGCGATGGGACGATGTTGACATTGCTAACGTATTCGTTCGGGAATTTGGGATCTATGGTTTCTTGGTCATCGACTGGCGAGGCCGTGAGTTGGGTTGCTATGGCCTGACCCTTTGTTGACGATTGACTTACATAGTGTAGGTCGAACTCTATAGTTATTGTTTTCATCTGGCTATCCTGCTACTTTCGTATGGATTGTTAATAATAGCCTGGAGTATATTGCTTTTGCAAATGATGTTGGTTGTACTATGGAATAGGTAATGCTGCCACTTTTTTAGTGCAAAAACCAAGGCTAGGAAATTCCTCTCCACTTCATTGTATTTTGCCTTGTGCGCTATTAGCACATGACTCAGATAATACATTGGTATCTTAGAACTGTTGTCTCATTTCTGACATAGCAGTGCCACGATAGATGTGTTGGAGGTGGCGAGGTAGATAAAGAAGGATTTATCTCTTTGTGGCGGATGCAGAGTTGGGAGGTGTGAGAGTTCCTTCTTTAGGTTGTTGAAGGCTTGTTGACACTGGGTTGTCCACTCGAAGTTAACCCCTTTATTTAGAAGATGTTGCATGGGGTGTAACCTGTCGGTCAACCTTCCTATAAACCTTCGAATGAATTGCACTCTACCTTGCAAACCATGTAACTCCTTAAGGTTTGTGGAGGTGCTAGGTTGATGATGGCCTTGACTTTGTCATGGTCCACCCGTATTCCAGCCTCTGATACTACGAACCCTAACATGCATCTAGTTTTCACCCCAAAGATGCACTTCTTAGGATTGAGATGTAAGTCATGCATTTGGCTGCATTTGAGGACTACCCCTAGATCATGTGGGTGATTAGCAGCCTCCTTGGACTTGACCACTATATCATCCACATAGTCATTTAATGTTTCTAGGATATAGTCACTGGAAATGTAAGTCATGGCTCGCTGGTAGGTTGCTCCAACATTTTTGAGCCCGAAGGACATCATGGTATAGCAGAAGGTTCCCCATGGGGTCATGAAGGTTGTTGACAGCTGATGCTCTGGGTTGATGTGGATTTGGTTGTATCCAGAGAAACCATCCATGAAGGATAGCAGAGCATGGCTAGCCCTGGTGTCGATGAGATGATCAATGCTTGGAAGTGGGAAGTTTTCCTTGATCGTTACCTTGTTCAAATTCCAGAATTCTATACAGATCCGTATTCCTCCCATTTTCTTTGAAACCACAACAATGTTGGACACCCACTCTGAATAGTCAACCGCGCGGATGAAGCCTACTTGGTATAGCTTGGTGATTTCATCACTCATGGCTAGTGTGATTTCTAGCTTAACTTGGCGAGCCTTCTACTTGATTGCCTTTATGTGTGGATCTAGGATGATCTTGTGCTAAATCAGTCGTAGATCCAAACTTGGCATGTCGCTGTACAACCATGCGAGGACATCAATGTTGTCTTGTATAATTTTAGCTATGCTTTTGTGCGTTTCTGTGTCTAGGAGGGAGCTAAGTCTTAACATTTTCACCTTCCCCTTTGACATGGTCACAGGAATCTTGATGAGAGGGTCCTTGGTTACATCCCCAGCCTCTAAGTCTAGGGCTTGGACCAGATGCTTGGGCTAGTCTGGGAATGCTTCTAAGGTTGCTATAGTGCTAGTTGTGGTCGACCCCTAGTCGATCATGTCAGAGTTTAACTGTCTCACGAGCTTTCCTTGTGGCCCTGCTAACATTAAAGGCGTGGAAAGGTCGCGATGGATTTCCATCTCTTGCTTGACCTGCCATTACAAGATGAAAGCCATGTTAAGAGGCGTCTGTTGGCTGAGATTGTGTGTAATGAAAATTTTCAAAGTAGTGACGAGATGCAACTTGCAAAGTGTGATGATGCAAAGATTGAAATTTTTCTAGTTTAAGGTCATGGCGGACCGCCAAGGCACAAGAACGTAGAATTGCTAAAGGTGTAAAATTGCTGATGTAACGTGTGAAGTTGTGTGACTGTCGATATGCAAATGCCAAACTGCTAGTTTAGTGTCATTTCAGACTACCAAATTGTAACATGCAAAATCTTAACATGCAAAATAATAGTATACGAAACAGAAAACTGCAAGTATGAGAAGTACCAAATCGTCAATATGAGAATACGAACTGTAGATATGAAAAAATTAAACTGCTAGAAATTACGACACTGCCTATGTGGAAGAAGATGCAGAAATCGCTGATGTAAGCATGTGGTATTGTTAGTTTATCGTCATTGCGGACTGCGAAGGCAATGGGCTAAAACTGCTAATTTAGGGTCTTTTCGGATCCTTAGGGGTGCAACTATGTTAGGATTGCTAGTTTAAGGTCTTTTCTAACCCTTAATTAAATATATAAATATATATATATATATATATATATTTATTTATCTATTTATTTTCAGGAAGGCAAGAAGTTGGCTTGAAGTGTGCCAAGGCTTAAATGCTAATAGTGCTATGCTGTCGTGGCGAGCATGCTACACTATAAGATACGCCCCACGTTAATCATAGAGAGAGGGAGGCAAGTTTCCCCCTCTCATCATTATGACCATAAATAGGGGTTAAACCCTTGCAATTTTTCCATTTTCACCATAAGAGCGTAGAGCCCACATCGGAGCACAAGGCGATTTTAGAGCGCGATGCAATTGTGTTAATCGACTAGTGAGGCGAGCTTTTCTAGCGAAAGGTGTAAATATGCAAGTAGGAAAATGGCTCCTAAGACTCATCTAGCACTTGCAAAGGTTGAGGAGGTGAAGAAGGCCCTTGTGCATGCACCACAAGTAGGCGTTGTGGCTCGGAAGAGCACACCATTGACCCAGTAGGTTACTACGTTTCCTTCGCTTCTTCGTTTTGCGCTTTCTGTTGTTTTATGCTCTTGTTTTGTGTTTTATTTGTTTCACATCCATTCTTGGCTATCTATGTTTTATGTGGTCGCATCATTTTAGCCTTTGCATCATCACTGTCACCGTTTTGGTCACAGCAGATGCATAAACGTTATGTCGTGGTTGAATGCAAGGCTGCTCAAACCACCACCGCCGCGGTTGTCACAACCGTGGGGCTAGGGCTGTTTAAGCTGCTTGACCCTAGCATGCCATAACGTAAAACCCTTGGAAGGGCTAGGGCAGTTTAAGCTGCTTGACCCTAGCATGCCATAACGTAAAACCCTTGGAAGGGCTAGGCCATGTGTGATGTGGCAAAGTGACATGTGTTTTGTTAGGGCATGTTGTCAATTGTTTTGTTGCTACGCTAGGCTATTTGCATGTTCTTACTACACTATATACATGGACTGCTAGACGTTGCTACATTGCACGTGTATTTCCTTTAAGTATGATGCTAAGATTCGCTAATTATGTCATGCAGGGCAGGGCCGAGGCCCCAGCTGATTATTTTGAAAATTAGAGGGATCCTATGCCATGTGAGTGGACCTGTGGCTAACGCCCCTCCTCCCTAGATACATATGGGAGAGCGAGTGGTCTAGTTCAGAGCAGGGGCATGGGACTTCTTGAAATTCCTTCTCGACCACTTTAGTGTGATCATTTGGTCTTCCCTAGAGGAGAAGGAGGCATCCGATGTAATAGAATCCATGTTGCCGAGGGCAAGTCAGGGCATTCTGAGGTTTTTTACTGAAGAGGCAATCATGAGCAGGCAGGGATAGGGATCTAGCCAACATCCAATAGGTTTGAGGCGTTTAGCTTGGACCTGGGACATGCCAGAATACAACTGCTACCACCAGTACAACACATTGTTCCTCACACATTATATGGCAACGTGCTTTCAGAACCCATAGGGGACTGTCTATTGCATTGGAGGGTGAGTTTTGCAGGCTTGCTCCGCTGTGTGGTGCAACGCTAGCCATGCTGGACGAATGCTAACAGTGTGTGTTTGTCACCAGGTTCTTCATCAATGATGCAGGGGTTCATGAATGATCGGGTCTACTGGCTACAGCACAGCTAGCCCTATAGGAGTTCTCTTCTGCTAATAACCTGCGGGTAGGTGTGATCGATTAGTGTAGGGTAGAATACCATTCCTACCCAAGAATGTTTTATGTTCCCTACAATCAATGTAAGGAGAAGGGTTGGCTAGATAAGGAGTGGATAGAACCCTTCAAGCTGGTCATGGTTGAAGAAGCTCTGGTTGAACTCCCACTGTTCCCATTGTCATATAGACCTGGTAGGTCAAACAGTAAGTGTTGCATGCTCAAGTGTTTTTCCAATCCTTGTATTTCTTGTGTTGTTATGCTAAGTGGATTTTGTGAAAACTGTTGCAGGAGTGAAGAAGCCCCAGGAGGTGACAGTGGTAACCGCTGAGATGCAGGGGGCAAACATCTACTTCAAATACGGTGAAGTAGCAATGAGCCAGAACTGGCTAGACCAGGGGGCCTCGAACTCCTTGGTAAAGAACGTCCAAAAGGTGGGGCTTATGGATCTGTTCATGGCCTCGGGTCTGAGCGTTCCTACTACCAAGATGCTTTCCCTGGTCAACTCCTTCTCTGAGAGGGAGGGCCGTTTCCATGCACGCGTACGGGGCATGCGGGTGGTTATTAAAATCAATGACCAACTATTTATGGACCTGTTCAGTGTTCCTGCCAATGGCATCCTCATAGGGTTGAAGCGCAAGCAGGAGTTGATCCTTCAGAAGAAGAATATCTAGGAGTGGTTAGGGCTCATTAAGGAGTGAAAAGGATTTTCCATGGATAAGCTTAAGGATGGCCCCGCCATGGAGATTTACCTGGTCTTTCGTGCCCGCACATTCCCCCAACTGCTCATCCAAGGGAAGGTCCTGGGGCTTGAGCAGGCTTGGATAATGTAGGAGGTTATGGAAGAAGGGACCCGTTACAACTGGGCCAGCTTCCTATGTAAGGGCTTGCAGGCTGAGATTTTGGGACTCCATGAAAAAATGGAGTCCCGCTCCAACATACACTATGCCTTCTACATAGGCTGTCTGAAGCGCTTCATGGAGTTTTTGGTGGTTTAAGAGGATGGAGTCTGGGCCATGCTAAATCGCAACCAGATCTCTAGGCTATGGATTCAACAGATCCTCCTGACCACACGAGCCCAAGATCCCCCAGAAATAATTGAGGAGTCATTGTCTATAACAACCAAGGATCGGGTGGCTCGTAGTTTTCATGGCCAAGACAGCGTAGGAGAGATGCCCCCTACTATAGCTGGTAGCATGATGCGGGGGAAACATCTCATAGCTGAGACTGTGCCCAAGGAGTTGCAAAAGAAGAGGCCTCCCCCAGCTAGGGAAACCATTCGTGTGGAGGAGGAGGAGGGATGAATACTACGGCTTAAGCTACAGAGGATGCAACACCCATTGGTAAATGCTTTCGTGTAATGCTTACTTTGCTATTGTTTGCTATGGTATGCTGCGCTAGGCGGTGTAGCATAGCGTAGCATCTACTTTGAGCTAATTTTTTTTGGACCATTGCAAGCATGTTTCTTTGCTAGAAGAGGAAGAAGAAGAAGAGGAAGGCGATGAAGAAGTGTTGGCCCTTAGGATGAGGGTGACTAATAGAGATGTGGAGGCCCCAGTCTCGGAGGAAAGGGCAATTAGGAATAAGGGAGCTTCTGTCTCTAGGGCAGGGGCTCTTGTCATTAGGGAGCCTCCTCCTACCGATGAAGAGGTACCTCCCTTGAATAAAAAAGATGCTGGTCTCCTGAGAGAAAAGGCACCAGCGCATGAGGAAGGGGCTCGTATGGACTTGGCAGGGCCTTCCACCAAGGCTATCGCGATCGTCTTGCATCAGCAAGAAGAAAGACTTTAGTCGAATACTGGTGAGCTTGGCATTATGTCTACCTTATCAAAGTCCATTTTGGCCATTGCTGATATGCTTAGTCATGTAACAGGTGCTACTGCTGATGTCGTAGGACCCCCTCCAATTCGTGCAGAGTCATGGGCCAAGATTCCTGACAAGTTTGCATTCGTGCAGGGGCTTGTCGACAACATGATCAAATGCCCTCAGCAGCCAGACTTTAGCATGGGTAAGTAGTAGTGTTAAGTGCTCTTATGTTGTTACACTAAAAACTTTTGAGTTTACTGATTTCACTATGCTAACGTGATTGCTACGCTCTCTGTGTCAAGATAGCCTCTCAACTCAAATGGGACTTGGCACAGCCTATGGAAGTTGGCACCATGCCTACACTCTCACTTGATGTGACCAAGGTGCCTCATCGCATGTTCGACGAGGCTTACAAGTGTGTCTTGCACTCGGCATGCTCCCTATGGGAGTATAAGCATGTCAACGAGGACCTATGGAAATGGGTCCAAAGGGCTGAGCAAAGAGAGGTTGACCTAGTCACTGAGGTGGAGGATCTCAGCTTGAGGAACGAGTTTCTTGTAAACCATAACCCTGATGCTGAGGACTGGTGCAAGGCTATAGATGACTATGCCAGGTTTTGGACTATCGTTCATCAGAACATTGATTCCACTTGTGAGATAATCGAATAGAAAATGCAGATGGACTTGCTAGCCTAGAAGTGTCAAGACATGAAAGATATCAGCACCAAGGTTTTCGAATGGGGGTGAATCTAGAGAAACCAAAAACACGTGTACAAGCTGGAGAACGACACCCATCAAAAACTATATAAAGGCGCCACTGTGGAGGCATTCATGTATGAAGCATTCATGAATTCCATCGATGCTTCTGAGGCCTATGCTAAGTTCAAAGAGCAGGTAAAGGTTATGGAATATCCTGACTTGAAAGTAGACCTTCCTACAGGAGAGACCGCAACGGCCTCCACCTCCCCAGGACCTCTAAGATGGACAACTATCAAAAGGGAGAAAGCCACTACTGCGAATGCTGAACCTAGTGACAGGCGTTGGATGGACATCACGACAGAGGAGGTTTGGCATCGCCTCAGGCTCGGTCTAGACTAGATACCCTTTAAGACCGACACAAGCCCTTCTCAAGTTAGTCGCTTTATTGTGTAGATGCTTATGTTATGCTATAGTTTACGTTTGTTGCCCTAACTGACTACTTCATTCCTACGATGTAGGCTCTAGATGAGGGTGCGAGGCTCGTAGAGGGAGGGAATGAAGAACCGATAGAAGGCAACGCAAGGGAGGATGATGCACAAGCAGATGAAGCGGAGGCAAGTGGAGAAAGCGATGCAAACAGAGACAACCCATGATAGCATGGGATTTTCTTTTTGAAAATTTTGAAATGTTGAAATTTTGCAATTTTTGTAAAAGTTTCACAAACATTGCCAATAGGCGAGAGTTTTGAATGAAATGAAAAACCTTAGGAAAGAAACTAACTTTGCGTTAACTTGTGTATCATGTAAATTTTTCATGCTCTCATATGCTAGTTTTAGGCCATTTCGAGCCATTTCTAGTTTTAGGCTGTTTCAAGCCATTGCGTAACATGCCAAAAGGATTATATGTTAACAAAGAGAAAAGCAACAATGCTAGTTTTAGGCCTATTGGCGACCATTTGGGACGCGACCATCAACGAGTGTCCTTGAACAAGATTTAGGTGCCTGCTGGTCTCTAGCAACACCAAGGCCCAGATACCTCAATAAACTCAGTAGTTAATGTGAGTATGTGTGTGTGCTGTTGTGGCCTGTGGTTATGTAAAATGAAACGATTACGTTGTGTGTGAACTATAGATGACTTATCTTAAAGAGATTCAGCCAACTTTGCCAAGTACTGTGAGTTGTTGAAAGTTTCCTATTTTGTTCAAATGCCTAGTCTATGCAGTCCTTATAATACCTACTTGTAACAAATAAAATTTTGCAAAAACATTTGAGCACAACTCCGCAAATCTACTCCTAATTTTCCCCAGAGTAAGAGATAGTTCCACAAGAAAACTAGAAATAGAGCAAGATTCGATGGAAATAGACAGAAAAGAAAGTAGATTTGTGTAGTCCTCAAATATTTAAACAAGGCAAAATGACACGAGTAAACAATTCACAATAAAGCTATTCCAAATTCAATATCTACGAATTGTTCAAACTTCCAAGGCTCAAATAAGCAATTTCTTCAAGACAATCCTACTACGCTACCAAAAACTGCTACGTAAACTACCACGTACGAGACTCCATTTTGGCTAGATAATAGATGTCAACGATTGCATTCAACAGAACCTTCAAAAGACTTGACAATTTCTGATTGAAATACCACAGAAATTCACTTTAAAGATAAAAAGAAGCTATTCTGGTCCCATCAAAATACCAAAGATTTTCTGAACCCTCTTGACTACTGAATTGTTCAATGGTGTGACTCCAAGCAGAGGCTCTCTTACAACAATTCCAATAGCAGATCCTATACATTGCACAATAAAAAAATTTACTACTAAAATGCTCTTAAGGCATTTAAACACAAGTGCTTCTATGGCAAAATTTTAACAGAAATTTCATATCGGGCAACAAGAACGATAAGAGCAATCTAAAAATCCCAAAATTACTTACCAAGGATGATACTATCTAAATCATTAGCTAAACAGTTTAAACAAAATAAAAATAAAACATAACTCACAGGACCATGACAAAGAGGCCGAAATCTTTTCTTTAGCAAGCCATCTTACAAGCAATCTTCTTTACAAATCTTCCAAGACCCCAAGTGTGATCTCAAAAGTGATGATGATTTGAGACCCCAAGTGCTAGCTAGTAGTCTTCCCCAAAATGTGATGTCAAGTCTTCTCCCAAAAGTATCATGTATTTTTTCCAAGTATTATCCCCTTTTTAAAGGGTTCAAAGGTGGTTACATTCCAAAATATCCTAGCTAACTTTTCTCCCAAGTAAGGAGGTTACAACTTACCCATCTAGTTAAAAGGAAGTTATGTAGTTAGGGAGTTAGGAAGTTATACATAGAATTAGGAGAAATTTAAGCTAACATTAATATTTGTAAATATTAATAGTTGTAAATGTGAGTGAAAAGCAGTAGAGTTAATGGCTAAAAATAATTCTTCTTCGTCTTCCCTGGTAAATCGCGTAGATAATCAGCAATAGTTCCAGAACAGTAGGCGTAATCAACTGGTTCGTTTTCTCCTTTCTCTTATCTCTGCACAAAACCTGTAATAACTGCCACATGCTCTAACCAAGATCCAAAGTGCTGTTTCAACCAAAATCGTATGTTTGAACTGCCACTACACAATAAGGGCCTGCAAAATCATAACCAACTGCCACCGCGGGAGAAGGCTCAGCCACTGCATCCGGCATCATTGTTATGTAATTTCTAGTTGTTGGAGGAGAAAGATCTGAAAACAGAAATGATGTATTGGACATATGGCTCTGGACATAGGATTTCGGTTGCTTGGAACTGTTTTATTTTGCCCCGAATTCGCTTAGGGCTTCTTGCGTTTTTGTGTTCCTACAAATCATTTTTTAAATTCCTGTCATTGATTTCAGGGTTAAGGGCAAATGTATCATAGATCTGAGCATTAGAGAATACGACATCAGGTAAGGTAGGTTAAGAACAGCCCTGTAACAACCAGAAAAATCTTCACATAGTGCACGCATTGCAGAACACATTGGCGTCGTTGGAGGCAGGTGGATCGATTACATTTTATGGAAAAATTTAAAATTGAAACAGTTTTTGCCTTGGAAGTGGCAACGCCCATGCGAGTTCTTCTTCCACCTTGAATCCACGTCCCTGCAAAAATGTTTTTTGGCACAACGTGACCAGCAGAGACGCTGCTAATTTGGGGCCAAAAAGAACAGTTGATTCTACGCAAAAATTAAAGCCATTAAGGGCAAAAACGCTTGCATTCCCCTACATCGGTACCAACGCGATCCCTATAGAAAATGGGCATTCTTTTGGACTATTTTCATTCATTTGCAGCAATTTCATCTATTTTTTGTGTTTTCTTTTTTTTTTTGCAGTAAAAACATTATCCAAACCTTACAATAGTGACTTTGATATTTCTCATTGATGCATCCATAAACGGGATCAGCTCTTTTAGCTTTTCAACTCTTTTCAACCATCCCTTTGCAAAGGAGCATGATGAATTTTTCTTTCCTTGATATCATCATTTGAAATTGGAAATACTATGTCTTCATTTAACAATTTTCTAGTATTAAAATATCAATAAGGCACAACCATCATATATATTTTTGCTTTGAATATCTTCTATGGCTTATTCATATTTTATCACCTTTGCTGTTCCATGAAATGGCTAAATATGCCAACATTTCTGCCCCCCTTAAAAACTTAAATAAACTTGTGCAACTTCATTTCAAAACTCAAACATCCTAAAATTTTCATTGAATTTTTACATTCAAAAAGAAATATTTTTTGAGGAAAATTCCCATTTAACATAAGGTGTGATGGGACAAAAACCTCATTCCTAAGGAAAATCAAACTGTACATAACAAATCCTTCATGAACTGTTCTTGGGGTGGAAACTGAATTGTGAAAGTTACCCTAGTGGGAATCCTCATTTCTCTAACTATTTCATAGGAAATCTCTGATGTGATGAAGGTGGTCCTATTGCTTTCGGGCTTGGTGGAGTTCTCACCTCGATCTACTGGAGCTTTCTCTTCGGTACTTTTCTCATTTTCCTTTTCGGATGAGCTCTTCTGTTCTTCTCCATTAGGTCCTTCATTTTCCTCTTGGGAGACAAAAGCTTCTCCCCATCCCCATGATGACTCTTCATATGTTGGTTGCTCTTCTCCTTTTTCTTCTTCTT
>MNCI01011138.1:5226-19456 GCA_015680685.1 Gnetum montanum | reverse complement strand
GATTCATAAAATAGATTCAAATGATCATGAAATTGTTCCAAAATGAAACTAATTTGATCATTATGAACACATTCCAATAAAACTCCCTGAAAATCCTTTCGATATAATATACTATCTTTAACAACAAATCTTCGTGCTCTTTTGAAGAAAGCTCTCTTTTGACTTACAGTTAAATTACTTGGGATTTTCCTTGTACTAATAAATTTGAAAATTTCATCATACCAATTCTCTTCATAGGTGTCAAGTGTAGACACTTCATTTTCTCTAGTCATTAACTTAGCTAGTCCCATTCCCTTAATTGTCTTGCATATTTCTAATGAAAATTTGAAACTTTGCAACTTAATAAGCCATTTTCCTCTTTTCAATCCAATCTCATTTTGGGATAGAAATCGGTTGACTACAGGTTCAATTAGCATAATGTGAACTAATGAACTTTCCAAATAATATTTAAAATATTGAAGTTCTTTGATGACTGCGAAAGCTTGTTTCTCTAAGTCTGAATAATTTAACTCTGAACCCTTTAATTGATACCCAAAAAATCCAATTGGTTCATCTTGACCTTCATTATCCTTTTGTGTTAGAACGGTAGTGATAGAATCATTTGAAGCAAAAGAATATAGTCAAAAATCTTCTTTAAGCCTAGGCTTTACCAAATATGGAGCCTCTTGTATAGCCTTTTTGATTTCTGATAAAGCCCTCTCTGATTCTAGTGTTTTCTTTACTTGGACATCTTGTGGGATGCTCAATGTTCTGTATTTCTTGGATTCGGGAACTGTCTATGGCAATTCCTTCTTGACATATTACATGGCCTAATAGGCTTTCAGATTTAACCCCGAAGATACACTTCTTAGGATTTAATAAAATACCAAACTCACGACATCTATCGAAAACTTGCTGGAGATGATTAATATGATCTTCTTTTTTCTTTGAAAATATTGTAATATCATCCAAATAAACCACCAAAAATTTGCCTAATAAATCCTTAAATGCTAAATCCATTGCTCTTTGAAAAGTAGCTCTAGCATTTGACAATCCAAATGGCATTCTTTGGTAGGCAGCAGTTCCCCATTTGGTGATAAATGATGTTTTGTATCTATCATTCTTATCTACCACGATTTGATTATAACCTGAGAAACCATCTAAGAAAGAGTATACTTGACAACCTGAGACTTTAATCAACATCTCATCAATTCTTGGAAGTGGATACTTATCCTTTTTTGAAGCATCATTTAGATTTCTAAAGTCTACACAAAGCCTTATATCACCATTTTTCTTTCTTACTGGAACAAGGTTAGCAAGCCATGTCGAATATCGTACTGGATATATGATTTGTGCTTGCAACAACTTCTTGATTTCGGCTTCCATAGCTGGTTCAAATGATGGATTAAATTTCCTTTGTTTTTGCTTGACTATTTTGCAACCTTCTATTAAAGGAATCTTATGTGTCATCACATCTTGCCTAAAAGCTTTAAGATCATCATAAGACCAAGCAAAATTGTCCAAATTATTTCTTAGACATGTTAACAAGTCTTGCTTGAAACTCGAATCTCTTTCCTTTGTAACATTTAACATTTTTGGCATCCTGTCTAATCCAAAATTCACTGCCTCGAAAGCTTGACTATCTGGGTTTTGTATATCCTTTCCAGTAAGTAAATTTTTCTTGAACTCATGTTCCAAATCAATCATCCTTTTTGGAATGAAATTAGCTTTGGAATTTGATGACGTTTCAGGTATCACTTGACCCTCAAATTCTTGTTTATTTTTCATAAATCTTAGTACTTGATCATCATCTTCAAATACTTGTAAATGTCTTATATTATCTGGTACTGATGGCTGATGTTCTTCTTCAATCATGACATCTTTGTAACTTTCTAATAATTGCATATCCAATGTTGAAGCTGCCTTTGCCAAATCATCTGCTATAAGATTCTCTGCTCTGTTTATATGCTCTATTTGGCAATGTTGAAACTGATCTAACATCTTACAAGCAAGTTGCTTATAAGGTCTTAAGAATGAGCTCTTTACGACACAGTTACCTTTTACTTGTTCACAGACTAATCTTGAGTCTCCCTTTATAATGATTTCTTTGATCTTTTTGTCTAGAGCTATTCTCATACCAATACATAAAGCTTCATACTCAGCCTTGTTGTTAGTACAAGGGAAAGATAGATGAATTGCTTTGAGAATTTCGGGTGAATCATTCTTGAATATAACTATTCCAACTCCTGCACCTTTTGAATTACATGAACCATCAAAGTATAACTCCCATTTATCCTCTTGCTTTGACTGTTCTTTTTCAGGACTATAACTTTCTTGGAGTGTACAAATTTTGTTTTCAACACCTCCTTTTTCAACCATTTTACTTCTTCCATTTGAAGTAATGTTATCAATCATCAAAGGTTCACTATAGATGTATATTTGATTTGGTTCTCCTTTCCAAGGTAACCACATGTGAGAATAATCTGTTGATATGTAACCTGAGAAATTCTTGCTCCAACTTCTACTCAATAAGAGACTATGTGAATCTGGTATATCTGCCACTTGAATAGTTACTCTACTTCTGATGCGAGGTTCAGAAGCAATTTCCAATAGAACACTTGGTAATTGACCCACAATCTTCACTCTACTTTTATCCACTTGAACAATCTTTCTATTTGATTTTTCAGGAATCAAACCAAGTTTCTTACATATAGACAATGGCATTATAGTAGACGTAGCTCCAGAATCAACCAAACAATTGTGTAAGAATTTATCCTTTAATTTCATTGTCAAAAGGAAAGGAGGAGCTTCCTTATCATATGAAGTCTTTAATTTCTCATCATTACTAGACACATAACTTAACTCTGATTCTCTAGCTCTCCTTTTACCTTTAATGAACTCTAAAGCCTTTCTTTGCTGATCTCCTATTTGAAGCAACTGATAGAGGCTAATATTGGCCTTGACATGTTTAAGGTCTTCTATCAAATCATATTCTCCATCACCAATGAAGCTTGATCTCTTTATCCATTTATTAAAAGACTGATTTGGAGTGCTTTGCTCCACTTGATTGTCTTTACCTTTATTCTTATCCTTTCTACTTGGCTCAAAAGCTCTTCTCTTAGTAGATGGATCAGTAATAACATTTGGGGGTCTAGAAGTAGTTAGTCTTTCCTTAGATCGAAGACTATATCCATTTTCCTCATTGTTATTACATTCTTCATCTGAAGACATATCTTCTTCAGAACTTGATAGAGAAGAAGTATCACTAGATCCATTGCTAGAAGATTTACTTGCATAGTGAACACTAGATAACTCATTATCAGATTCAATATCAAGAAAGTTGGACATAATAAGATCACTTTCATCCTCATCTTCTACTAACTTAGTGTCTTGATGTTTATGCTTTCTATTTTTCCTTTCTTCCTTGATATTCCTTTCTTCCTTGAGGTTAACTCTTGCCAAAGCTTTTTCAAGCTTCACTATTTTGTTAGACATATCTCTCATTAATTGTCCTTTTTCAGATCCTACTCTTTCATGTTCTTGCTCTATCTTAACATGGGATGGACCTGGTAAAGCTTTAAATTGAGCAAAATCTTGCATAAGAATCATAACTCTTTCTTCTCTTTTTTGAATTGCAATATTTTCTTCAAGATTCAAGTTCAATTGTTTTTCTAATTGTATAGCTTCACTAAAGTAGTCATTTAGTGTAGTTAAGTTTGGAGTTCTCCTTAACCAAATTGAAATGTTGGGGTTGACAGCCTTAAGATAAGTTTCTATAAGCATTTCTTCTAATGGCCTATATTGTCCTTGGAAGAGTCCACAAATTCGTTGAAACTTGATGTTAAAATATCTAAGTAACTCTTTAACTCCTTGCTTAGCTTGTATCAGCCCACAGTATAATTGTTGTTGATCTAATTGATTACCAAACTGGGCCAAGAAAAGATTCTTCATGTCATCCCAACTTGTAATACTATTACTTGGTAAGTTCGAATACCAAATCTGAGCCATATCCTTTAGATTTGTTACAAACAACCTACAAGCTTGATCTTGATGTTGAACATTTGCATGAGCTAAAGCTAACTCAAACATGTGAATATATTCTTCAACTAAATAAGCTTTTACAGGAATAAAAGGCTTAGGCAAATATTTGTAAACTACCTTAGGAATATCATTGTAATTTTGAAATCCTAATGGTGTAACTCCTTACCAAGGATTTGCCATCCTATTCCTTTGGATAGTTGAACGCTTAGACTTTCTAGATCTTCTCTTAAGAATTGATAAACCAGATATAATGGGTGATCTTCTTGTTCCTCTAGTTTTCACCCCACTACTTGTTCCCAATTCAAAAACTTTCTTTTGTTCTTCTTCTGATGAAGAATCAGTCTTAGAATCTAGAATATCTTTTGAAACTTTGAAACTTTCCAAACTATCAAATTTCTTGGTCATGAACTGAAAATAGTATCTAATTCTTAAGCCTTACAAATAATTGTTGATGTACTAAAAGTATAAGGCTTATGAACCTAGAGGCTTAATTTTCAGCCCTCCTTCTAGCGCCAAAAGAACTGTTGGCGACCGTTTGGGACGCGACCGCCAACGAGTGTCCTCGAACAGGATTTAGGTGCCTGCTGGTCTCTGGCAACACCAAGGCCCAGATACCTCCAAATAAACTCAGTAGTTAATGTGAGTATGTGTGTGTGCTGTTGCAGCGTGTGGTTGTGTGAAATGTAACAATTGCGTTGTGTGTGAACTACAAATGACTTACTTTAAAGAGATTCAGCCAACTTTGCCAAGTACTGTGAGTTGTTGAAAATTTCCTATTTTGTTCAACTGCCTAGTCTACGCGGTCCTTATAATACCTACTTGTAACAAATAAAATTTTGCAAAAACATTTGAGCACAACTCCGCAATCTACTCCTAATTTTCCCCAGAGAAAGAGATAGTTCCACAAGAAAACTAGAAATAGAGCAAGATTCGATGGAAATAAGCAGAAAAGAAAAGAAAGCAGATTTGTGTAGACCTCAAATATTTAAACAAGGTAAAATGACACGAGTAAACACTTCACAATAAAGCTATCCCAAATTCAATATCTACGAATTTTTCAAACTTCAAAAGCTCAAATAAGCAATTTCTTCAAGACAATCCTACTACGCTACCAAAAACTGCTATGTAAACTACCACGTACGAGACTCCATTTTGGCTAGATAATAGATGTCAACGATTGCATTCAACAGAACCTTCAAAAGACATGATAATTTCTTATTGAAATACCACGAAAATTCACTTTAAAGATAAAAAGAAGCTATTCTGGTCCCATCAAAATACCAAAGATTTTCTGAACCCTCTTGACTACTGAATTGTTCAACGGCATGACTACAAGTAGAGGCTCTCTTACAACAATTCCAATAGCAGATCCTATACGTTGCACAATAACAAAATTTACTACTAAAATGCTCTTAAGGCATTTAAACATAAGTGCTTCTATGGAAAAATTTTAACAGAAATTTCATATCGGGCAACAAGAACGATAAGAGCAATATAAAAATCCCAAAATTACTTGCCAAGGATGATACTAAGTAAGAAAGGAATATCAAGGAAGAAAGAAAAAATAGGAAGCATAAACATCAAGAAACTAAGTTAGCAGAAGATGAGGATGAAAGTGACCTTATTATGTCCAACTTTCTTGATATCGAATCTGATAATTAGTTATCTAGTGTTCACTATGCAGGTAAGTCTTCTAGCAATGGATCTAGTGATACTTCTTCTCTATCAAGTTCCTCTATCAAGTTCTGAGGAAGATATGTCTTCAGATGAGGAATGTAATAACAATGAGGAAAATGGATATAATCTTCGATCAAAAGAAAGATTAACTACTTCTAGACCCCCAAATGTTATTACTGATCCATCTACTAAGAGAAAAGCTTTTGAGCCAAATAGAAGAGATAAGAATAAAGGTAAAGAAAATCAAGTAGAGCAAAGCACTCCAAATCAGTTTTTCAATAAATAGATAAAGAGATCAAGCTTTATTGGTGATGGAAAATATGATTTGATTGAAGACCTTAAACATGTCAAGGCCAATATTAGCTTTTATCAATTGCTTGATAGGAGATCAGCAAAGAAAGGCTTTAGAGTTTATTAAAGGCAAAAGGAGAGTTAGAGAATCAAAGTTAAGTTATGTGTCTAACAATGATGAGAAGTTAAAGACCTCATATCATAAGGAAGCTCCTCCTTTTCTTTTGACAATGAAATTGAAGGATAAATACTTACACAATTCTTTGGTTGATTCTGGAGCTACGTCTACTATAATGTCGCCATTATCTATATGTAAGAAACCATGGCCTTACACTCTCGCTCGGAAAAGGATGAGCATGGCAGCGTCGACCAGAAAAACGCCACCGTTACATTATAATGTTATATTATAGTTAAAAACTTCAGTTCGTATTATTGCACGCATAAAATGAGAGAACGGGTGTAATGAGGATGCACGTTTGCTGCTGCAGCCAAGTTATTTTACGAGGAAGGTTCGTGAATCGTGATAAATGATTATGTGCTACGTCACTGCGCTACCCCGTGTCACAAAGGAGGCATAAACTAAAGAAGCTGTAGTTTTCAATTTAATTTTTATAGATTCTGACATTAAAATGCCGTTGCTTTGAAAACGCTGGCACCCATGAAGACATTCGGAGCATTGATTTGAAAGCACCGCTACATGAAAATCTTTATAACCACAATTAATAAAGTTTAATTTCTATAGATTCTGACGCGGTAAAGTTTACTGCGCTACATGAAGCAGTTTATTTGGACTGCTATCTCGTGTGACGCGGTAATCACCATGTCATCTTCACTCCTGCTTATGCCCGTAATCTATCTCTGCCTGCATAATAATGTAACTATGACGGGGCCTGCCTACAACGATATATTAAATAATGGTCAAATTTTTGTGACCTTTTGTTCTTTAATGTTCAAGGTTAACCTGCAATCCAACCTAGGTAAAACAAATGTTTGTATTCTACGATTTAGAACGGCAATCTTAGACAAAAGGAATTTAAAAAGTGTGTTTGTGATCTACAGTTTTAAATCTGAGCGAAAAAAAATTACAAAAGTTGGCTGTTACTTTTACAGATTCGGAGCACTTTGATCCATACCAAAACTACAATCTGCAATGCTGTGTTTATGTGTATGCTCTTAAAAAATGAAGAAAATAGAAGCTGTAAAATACAGTTGCTCACAAAAAAATGGTAAACAATGAAAGCTATCATATATTTAAGAGAGCAGAATAAAAGGTTTGAACTCAAAATCTCTGTATAACAATATAACCACAAGATGATGAAAGAAGAAATTTCATCAATCAAAAATATATTTAAACAATGTTATCCATCCGTACCATTGCCTGAGAAGTGCTTGTAAAACAAAATTTGTGGATTGTACAAGAAATCTAGATGCATATATAACCAGCAATGCACAATGCAGAAGCAAATGGAACAAGAAATTCACATGCATAGATAACCGAAATGCACAATGCGGAAGCAAAATGACACAAGAAATTCACATGCATAAACCTCAAAGACCAAATGAAATTGACCGTCAACCGATGCCTTAGATTAAATGTCATTGGGAATTTTCAAAGATTTGTGAAAGGGTATGCAATGATGCATTGGGAATTTTCAAAGATTTGTGAAAGGGTATGCAATGATGCTGTGATTTGTGGTATCTTTGTTCTCTCAGAATTTATATGCCACGGAATGACGATGGAAATGTACTGTAAACAGGGAAAACACGTGTATGCGAAAACGTGGAAAACGTGTTACTTGATGTGTACGTATAAACGTCAAAAACGCGTTACTTGATGCTTACACGTAAGCGTGTTACAGCTCTGCCCTACAACTGTGACGAAAACACGAATAAGGAGATGACGGAGTATTTAATCAACTTCCCGACTATTACTTTGACGCCACCAACAGCCAACACATGACGGAGCTCAGAACTCAAGAGTAAGTTCCAGCGCGTATGTAAGTCTTTAATGTAATTAAATGCACTGGTACTGTATTTTTTGTATTTAAACTTATAACACAGACGCACTAAGCTGCTAAACATAAATATTTTTGTAAAAGAGAGGCTTAATATTTAAGAATGTGACTTGGCAGGTGACAAGTTCGCAGATTTGAAAGAGACACCTAACACACGCGGAGGAGATGCTGGCGAAGCATCCGGCGATGACGGAGTACATGGGTCAGTCCTTCGATGAGAGGCAGAGCATCGTAATAAGGGAGGTGCGGCCGAGAAGGCGCTGGCCGAGTGGGAACGGCCAAGCACGGAGAGAACGCACATGGTGGTCTGCACCACCAACGGCATCGACATGCCGGGCACCGACTACGCTTTGCTGAAGATGCTGGGCTGCGGCCGGGCGTGAGGTGAGTGATGATGTATCAGCAGGGCTGCTTTGCCGGGGGCACTGCTCTGCGCATCGCCAAGGACATGGCGGAGAACAACCGCAGAGCACGGGTGCTGCTGGTGTGCAGCGAGGTCACAGCCATGATATTCTAGGGACCGTCTGACCAGCATGGCTCGCCAAGCCCTCGCTCTTAATTGCACACTTTGGGCATGAAAGATATCCAGAACAGCCAGAATAGAGCTGCATGAGCCAACTCTAGAACAACATCACTATAAGAATGGCGAACTTGTTAAGCGAGATATTGAACATTATTCTCAACATCAAATCTCCATTGAGTTCTTTTTAATTTTAATTTCTTTTCCAAGTACTTACATAACTTTGTAATTATTTCCATAGCCTCATTCCATCAAGTAATTTACCCATTTTCATCTCTAGGCCTTGGGCTAATAATTCACTCTTATTCTTATAGTAGAAGATTGCAACAAGCATCATTAGATAGAAAGAAAGTATTAAAATAAAAACCTAATTTGAACCAAATTGTGAGTTCACCTAATCAATTAATAATTAACAAATTATAGGATCGTAATGTGATAAAGTGTATTGAGAAAGGCAAGGGGATTCTTGGAAGGATTATGTTTACAAACTACTATAGAGGATATAAAAACTTTGTTCAATCTTGAAATGACTCTATTATGACCAACTCTATCATTTCTCTAATTGAACCATTGATTTGTAAGCATATTTTCTCTATTTCCAATAGAATAAAAAAGATTGAATCTTTATTGAATATGAAGCTAAAGGAGTATATCATCAAAAATGACATGGATAGACTAACCTCCAACTTTATTATCTTATGAAGCTTCAAAGTTAAAATCTCTATCTATAACAAAGGTAATCTTAGGAAGAACAAAAAATATATATTTCCACACTATGCATCTACTATGCTTAGCATTATTAGGAGTATAACTAGATAACAAGCCAACCCATTGATCCTTTATAGAGAGGATGATCCAAAAAATACTACCATGGGCATTTGCAGTAGTCTGAATTATGTAGCTATTCTACTTGGGATGAAGCATAATAATAGTACCTCCTCTTCCTTCAACATAATTTGAGCAAAATAAATAAAATGAGGAGCTATGTGAAAACTAGCAACCTAAAGATTCAACCGTTAAACTTTAACATCTTGAAGAAAAATAATATCTTTATGTATCTCACTAATGGCCAAATATGCACGATTAGAGCAAAGAGGTCTATTCTCTAACATTCCATGAGAAAAATTTAATCATTGAGATTGTGTGGAAGGGATCTTCTCATAATCTTGATTAAGCACAACGTAGTAATTGCAAATATGAATTGCTATATGAGATACTAATTTTAAGCCCAATTTGGATAGATGCATGTGCTAAGATTTTCCAATTAACCTTGAGTAGGGTCTATATTTAAATTTATTATTCCTTGCTTATATTTTAAGATTTCTAAAATGATTAGGCACTAAAGAACCTTGAAGAAGTAAAGATCTATTACCTTTTATTGCGTTAACATAAAAGGTTGAATCTGCAACATCTTTACCTTTTCCTTTGTGCAACATTGATGAGTGGCGAGATACCCCTACACTCAACCATACGAATATGAGCATTACACGCATGATCCGGTTGAACTCCGCAGACTAAGTGCCTACACACCTTATGGAACACTTTAGGTTAATCGTTTGTTGTCTTCCCAGACTTACTTGTATTTGTCACGGTTTTATGGTTAAATAAGTCTAAGGTATGTGATTTTTATATCTTTTATGTTTTATCTCCTATGCTAATGAGGTAAAGGGGGAAGAGACTAAGTAACTAACTTTAACTAACTAAGTTCTAATGCCTAGCATCAGTGTCCGTTCCCACTTGCTGTTCACACCCTGAACCAATGCAACCTTCTAGGATTACCAAACGCTATTCGTTACTGGGATTACCAAGGGTAACGCACGTGCTCGAAGTGGTCGTACTGAAAGCACTTAACTATGAGAGAAGGGTTGAGAGAGATTTAATTAACTAATAAAGAATTTAAATGATGAACAATAAATAACAATAATTAAAGTCCTATTTAGCTTAGTCCATGCACTACAAGGTTTATCCAAAATTTCGTCTTTATTTCCGTACACAAACTTGTGTTCAGGTACAATATTTGCTCGAATAAAGATCCGTCCACTTTGGAACTCCTACTGCGGGCACATGGAAATTATTCTATCTCTAGAGAGGTAAAACTACCAGAGTTTCGCTAAGGGTCTAGACCTAGATGGCGAAATAAGGGAGAGCTACCTCTTATTTATAGATTTGGCGGTGTGCTGTGATCACAGGGAAGAAGCAATATCACGAGGGATACGATATCGCGGCCGATGCGATATCGCGTCCCATCATACCCCCATGACTGAATAAAAACTCATCCTCCAGTTCCTTACAAAATATTGGGAAGGTATGGGATTATTTACTTGAATGAAACTAATGGTGAATGAGATGACATGTGAACGGATCATCATTACCGAACATGAAAAAACTGGTGTTCACGTCAACAAGAGTGAACACCTTATACATTTGACATCAGGCCTTATTTGGCAGCTGAGAGAGAAGAGAGAAGAGAGAAGAAGTTTGCTGCTGCCAACACCAAGATTGCGCCTTTTGTTGTCCATCCGTAAGCGCGCCATCCATCTTGTTCCTTGCATAGCTACTTTAGCACCGATCCATTCCAAGTGTTCCCTCCAGATCCAATCCGTTGTTGTATGATTGCCATCTGCATGCACAACACAATCTTTATATTAGCAAGGGTAAATGAATCACAATGTAGTTGATACCTTGCTTCGGTGAAAGGTCCATTGGCTGAGTTGTGGTATGGTTGATATGGGTCTGGAGATATAATAGTGGTGACTACCGAAGGTGTAGGGGTTAGGAGAAAATAAAAAAAAATTGGGTCAGGACCCCCATGACTAAGAGCGAACCTCTGGTAGCGATAGAATGGAGAAAGAAAAAGAACAAGAAAAATAAAGATGGAGAAAAAGAGACAACTATAACATCGATGAAATGGATGTCAAGATGGAAATGAACAAAATAGAGTGGATTGCAAAAAATGTTAAGGGAAAGAATTTAACTAGTGCATCAAATAGGAATGCCAGTGGGTCCTCACCAAAGCAGGCTCATGCCTTTAATGCCTTGACAAACCCACATTCGAAGAGTCCGTAGGCTCTAGGAATGTCATTTGGAACAAGAGTTAAAGTCTTAACCACACGAGTTTACCAACAAGAAAACAATGCATCCACCAAGATATGGACCACTGATACAACCGGCAATGAGGTGATAGATGGGGAAAGAAGGATGGAAAGAAGAGAATGGAATGGAGTCCCAAGAACAAGGTGGTGTACAACCCCTTGTGTATTTAATGATTAATGTGACTTAGTAGATCCCATTCCAAGTTCGGCCTGAACAAACCACATCCAATGACTTCGTATTAATACATTTGACCAATCCATCCACTTGAAGTAACAAGAATGCATTCACAAAAGAGCCACCACCATTTCGACGAAACGAAGGAGGAGAGAATGGGAAGCGAGAAGGGCCTTAGTTAGAGGGAACATGTTTATTTTAGTTCCATAACCAGTGCTTGTAGCCCAAATGATTATTTCATCTAAGGGGTGTGCTTTGAATTCTCACTATTTGTTTTTTGCGTGAGAACCACACTGTACTGACTTAAATCATCGGTGTAAGGCTGGAAGGGGAACAGACACCGAGAGATCGTTGGGCAGCCACAGCGGACCCTGCCTTCGCTTGAGGGCAAGCTGGAAAAGGGAACGAAGGCAGAGTGCCTTGGATGGTTTGCACGCAAATCAACCAAGGACTTCCCCGAGCGTAAGCTATGGCTAGTGCTGGGTTATCGTAAACGGTATGTAGACGGAATGTAAACAACGATATGAAGTGTAAATAAAGTGTACTGAGTTATTAATAAAGCGTAAACAAAGTTTATATTGTAAACAGAACATAAACTGAAGTAAATAATGCGAGGCAATAATGAAACGGTATTGTATTGTTTTTGAAAAATGTGCACCGGTCAAAGCGTAGTTGCACAAGTGTGAATGGCAAGTCAAATGCCTAGCCTTAGAAGGATGTGATGCGACGATATGAGAAGAACTTGAAAGCTGAAAATTGGATGTGCCGAGCGCCCAAGGATTGCAAGTTCTGTCCTCCTTCGGGATCGCCAACTTCTCCAATTTTTGCCTCTTCCGATCTTCTTCTCCTTCTTGCTTCTCTTCCTTGTGTCCCCTATTTGTGTGAATTGGTAGGGTATTTATAGGTTTGGGCTAGGGTTTTTGGTTAGGATTTTCTTAGACCAGGTTCAATGTACCTACGTTGGGTAGTTGTACATGAGTTGGTTGTTGGCAATTGCACATTTTTTACCAGGTTTACAACTTGTGGGTCATTTTTCTTTTAAAAAAAAATTCAAATACTTAGAAAGCAAGCTCTTTAGGGACATAATTTTTGAAAAATTTGAAGAGGTTAGTTCTAGCGGTGGCTCCCTTTGAAAAATTATATTATTTTTAGAACCTTTCTATGAGCTGTGGGCTGTCCAAATTAGCGACTCCCATCTTCAAGTAGACTTCCATGGCTTATTGGCGGCGACTGGGACAAGAAATTCAGTTCTGGCAACTCGGACAAGAAATTCAGTTTTGGCAGCGCAGCAAAAGCAGGCTAAAGCACAAGGCAAAACTCCTCATTTTCAACTCTTTTGACGATCTGGAACGGCCCAGGGCAACATGGCAGCGGCAGTGGAAAAAAAAATAATGACGTGCACAGGAGGAGCGACGGCAAAAATCGGCAACGCAGTGGACAAAAAATAGCAGCTGGGGAGTCAGCAGAGGGAAAAGAGGCGAAACAGAAATGCGGCATCAGCAGGGAACAGTGGACGCACGCGATAGGCGAGGGCGGCGCGGTAGGCGAGGGTGGGGGGCAGTGCAATGGGGCCCAGAAGCAATGGCATTAGGGCTGGCAGCGAATCAGATGTGGCAAGGTAGCGCGGGAGAAGACAACAGCGTCGGGAGGGCAGAGGAGACAGCACATGGTGGCAGGCTCGGTAGACGGGAGGGAGTGTGACGCGGCAGATGGAGGGATTTCCAGGCACGACAGCAGTTGTGCAAAACAATGGTGTGGCTTGGCTGGAAAAATAGCAACACGACGGAAAACAGACAACGACAGAAGCAAGAAATCCGCGGTGGCGGGCAGCGAACGGCAACAGCTGGGATGACGGAGCATCGGCAGGCACGAAGGCAGGCTTCGGCGATGGTCAGCGGAGGAGGCGTGTCAAACGCAGCAGGAGGCGTGTCAGACACGGCAGGAGTCAACGACGCTGCTTCTGGGGGGCGGCGCAGTAGGAGAGAAACAACAAACGCGTGCAGTAGTGCGGGAGCAGTGATCTACGCGGTGGGCATCAGAAGAGACGCGGCAGGCATTCAACAGATGCGGCAGGAGGTAGCAGCAGCGGGAGCATAAAATAACGAGGGTAGGCCACGTGGGAGAGACAGCGATGCTGGGGTTGCAGGAGAAGAGACAGTCACGCGGCGGGGCGGAAGACGGCGATGCAGCAGCGGCTGCGCAAAAGCAACGATGGCAGCAACAGAATTGTTAACGGCGGCGGCTGAAACAGCACCCAGACTGTTGATGTGTTTTGCAAAAATAGTGTATGAGACAGTGAGCCAGCAAGCATGTTGTGCCTTAAATTCAGGATTCTGAGCTGCGGAAGGGCCAGTAGATTGGCTGTGAGAATTGTACCAAACATGTTCCTTACGTTCACCATTTTTTTGTGTTGTTTCTGTGCCTGTATTTGTATTTGAGC
>MNCI01011137.1:75064-174753 GCA_015680685.1 Gnetum montanum | reverse complement strand
CATAAGGAGATCTTGAGAACAATTATGCAAGCCTTAACAAATCAGGAGCTATATGCTCATGCATGAAGGTTAAAGATATATTTTCTTAGTCATGTGGTATCTAGAGTAGGTATAGCTATGAATCTTTCTAAGATAGCATTGATTAAGAACAAACTTGTTTTAACCATAGTGGATAAAGTTAGACTTTTCTTGGATTTGGAAGACTATTATAGAATATTTGTAGAGGATTTCTCTAAGATTTTTTTACTTATACATAACCTCCTTAGAAAGGAATGCATCTTCTCTTAGTTAGATACTTGCTAGAAGGCTTTTGAGAAGCTAAAACAAAGATTAATCTCAGTACCCATCTTAATCTCAGTAATTCTTGGTAAGCCTTATGATGCAGACATGGATGCTTTAAGAGAAGGTATAGGTGGTATTGTCATGAAGATGGAAGGATAGTGGCCTATTCTTCTAGATAGCTAAAACCCTGTGAAACCAAATATTTAACTCATAATCTAAAATTTGGTATCAATATCTTTGCTCTTAAGATTTGCAAACGTTACTTGTATGGTGAACATATTACCTTTTGGACTAATCATAATAGTTTTCAATACATTATGGATCAACCATAGTTAAACATGAGATAGAGGAGCTAGGTAAATTTGCTAGAAAATTTTGACTTCATAATGTAGTATCATCCAAGCAAAAGAAAGAAGGTTGTAGATGCACTAAGTAGGATGTGCCACAAAATACTAAGTTTCAACTCTTAGGGTAAGAACCTTATATCATTCATGATGTATACCAATCCAATGCCATGCAAATTTATCATTCAATGAACACATAAAAACTTATTCTTGTCAATATTCAAAAAGTGAAATTCGTGACTTTTCCTACTCCTCTAAAGACTCTACCTTGCACACTAGACCATTCATCGTCCATTCAATCTTCCAAGTTTCTACTCTTGATAGTAGTTGTGAGGGTGTCAAGTTTGATAACTAGGTACCAAATATTATTTTTACATTTTTTATACTTTTCACATTTTCTATCAATTTTTCACATCCTTTAATATCTTTCTCATTATTTTATACTTTTTTCATTTCTTAAGCATATTCATTCTTTAATATCTTTCAAATTCTTTATACATTTTTCTTTCTTACCCAGTCCTCATTCTTCAATAATTTTTACTATTCTTCATGTACATATTTTTATCAATTTCTCTGATAAAATGTAAAGAAATAAATGAGATGTAGTTAAAACAATGAGAATTTCACCCTATATTATCAAACCATAAGGACTAATTGTATGTGTAGTGAGACCACATCATACATCCACTCGTTTCGAATAATAAGAGGTTTTTACCATGGAAATAATTACATTCTTTTCACAATAAAAGTAAAACAAACTTATGATCATTATGTCTAGATGGAAAAGTGAAGAGCTAAGTGGGAATGAAAAGGGTGTGACATCAAGGGAATTTGTGGTTTCTCTAAGGCTACTACTATAAGTCTCATCCTACTATTAAGTTGTATTATTTACTTGAGTTTTAACAAAAAATGCAAGTATGTATAAAAATAAGTGATACCTTACCATGTCACTAGAAAGGCATTGATGAACATCAAAGTGTTGTCTCAATGGGCCCTTGTTGATGTAACCTTGTTGATGGGCCCTCGATAACAGGGCCCTATTTACATGGTGTTGCCCTGTTGAAGGGGCCATGTTGACATAGCATTTACTACATTGATGAGGCCTCATTGATGTAGCCTTAGAGTAAAAACTATAAATACAAGATCCCAACCATGTTTATGGGGATCCAATTTCATAGTAGTAGTCAAATTTTTATAGTTTTTACATTTGAAAGTTAAAATATTTTTCCATGTGCCCATAGTAGGAGTCATTGAGTGTATGGATCTTTATTCAAGCATTGTTGTACTTGAGCACAACAATGTGTACATTAATAAAGATGAGCTTCTTAACAAACCTTGCAACATTTTGGATAGTTTAGATATTTAATCATGAATTTAATGCTTCTAGTTAATTATTTAATGTTTTTTAGTAATGAAGCTAATTAAGTTAGATAAAATAGATAAATTAAATACATAAGTACAATTTCTTTGAGCATAGCATGTGTTCACTTGGTAATCCTAGTAGCATTATTGCTTGGTGGGCCCAGTAGCATAGCGCTTGGTAACCCAACAGTGGATACGTAGGTTTAGGATATGTATAGGAAGTGTGACTAGATGCTAATGTTAGGATTAGCTAAATACCAGTTAGTTAATTATATCAAATTATTTATTAAATTACTTTATCTCTCTCTTCAAGCACCAAAGAACATAAAACATAAAGTGACAAAAATTATATGCCTTAATTACACTTAACCATACCTTTGTACTTCACAAGTGTAATTTGGAAGACAACAAATGACTTTAGGGAAAGATTCACTTCCTAGAAGACTAGTGCATTAGAAACTAAAGAGTTCGTGGAATTCAATTGGATTGTGCATGAACACTTCATGATTCATTTGGTTGAGCATAGGGGTACCTTCACTGTTCATCATTAGTGCCATTGCTGGGGAGTCTATTTGTTAAAATGTTCACTATCTAGGTTTAGTGGATATCATTAATGTCTTTGGATGAACCCCAAGGTCAATATAATTCCCAAATAATATAACTACAAAAGCACACTAATACTTTATTTATTTGCACAATGTCTTCTTCTCATTGGTGAAATGATACAACACTGTTGGTCCCATAAGAGTGCAAAGTGGTATATACTCATCTAGATGACTTTGTGCCTAATTTTACCTTCATCCTACATCAAGATGAGCAACTATGATGGTGCGATATGAAAGGCAACATTGTATCATCGCCTGATGGATCTGTGCCCAGGATGCTACTTGAAACACTTAAGAAGTTAGGCATCCATGATCTTCAAGAGGATTACATTGTGTAGGATTACGACTTCAAGGACTATCATCCAATTGACACACAACACAAGAGAGATCGACATTAGGAGTACCATCATGAGGATTCTAAGGGAAAATGGTTCACTAATCCCTTATTCCTACTAAATCAAGATGTCAATGAGGAACTTGCCTTTAAGTGCTCTTAGCATGAAAGTTCTCTACCCTTTGTTACTGATGATGAGGGTGTAACCTTAAATCTGCACTCTACAATCCACAATTCAAGTTCAAAGAAAGATGAAAATCAAGGAAATGGATTGAGCAATCATTAAGATGATACAAAAAATAATGAACATGGTCATGATGCCTAAGGGGAAGTTGGTAGATTTCATGGTGGAGGTAGTTCTCCTCCTGCTTCTCCCTCTTCATTTGCATCTACTTCTTCTTCCTCTTTTGATTCTAAAAGACACCGTAGAAGGAACAACTATGATGGAGGTGAGCATCAAGGAAATAATACTAATTTCCATGCCCAAAATAATCAAAGAGATAACCAAGGACATCATCAATGACAACGAAATCATAATGATGATGAACCTATATTGGTGACTCAAAGCATGCTTAACATTGTAGAGGTAGTTAAGACTCCACATAGGCATGTGAAAGATAGTCAAATCAAGAGCTTAGAAATGAACAATATTTCAAGATCTAAGGGGGGATATAACTCTAATCCACAAACACATCTACAAGGTTTCCACAATGCTTGTGCCATATAGAACATTGAAAATGATTGATAGAAACTCAAGCTATTCCCCAAGACACTCATCAAAGAGGTTAAATGTTGGTGCCAATCCTTAGAGCTAGAGTCCATTCATAGATGGAGTACAATTCTTAAATTATTTAATGATAAATACTAGACATACTCTAGAGTATCCAATCTAAGAAGGTAAATCCAAGGTTGGAAATAGGGAACACATGAACTCTTGGATGCTGCCATGGGCAAATACTACTCCCTCTTACATCGATGCTATGACCATGGTTATTCTTAAGTGGAACAATTCCACCACATCATAGATGGGCTTAGAGTAGAAACTAGAAGAACTCTTGGTGTTTATGCCCAAGGGATATTATTTGAATTAAGAGCTCATCAAATACAAAGGCTAATAGAAAAATATACAAAAGAAGAAGGTGAGTTGTGAAAAAGGGAAAGTTTGGAAGAATATAATAGGAACCCTTTCATCAGAAAAAGAGAGGTTTGATTTTATGATGAGGATGAGTCATCACTCGATGAAGTGGTGAATAGGAAAACCTTGCCCATCTAGAAATATGCATGTGATATTTTGACAAAGGTTGATAAATTATGGAACTCTTTGGATGAAAAGTTCGAAACTACTATGAAGATTGCTAAAGAATCTAAAGAGTAAAATAGTGATCATAACTATAAGAGGTAGAAGGAAGCTAAACATGCCTACCAATTAGGAAAGGATAAATTTTTTGTAGTAGAAGAAGTTATGAAGATATACTTTGATGATGATACTATTTGTGACATCTGTTAATATGAACATCCTCAAGGATGTTTCTCTCTAGTGTCACACTTACAAGAGTCTAGGATGTCCATGTTAAATCCTCGACTAGTATGAAAGTGAGCACCTAGATGATTGCCTTATCCTCAAGAAAATCCAAGGTAATTCCACCACCAACAATAATTTTACTACCCAAGTGGAGCTCAACCACAATCATATGAACAATATCAACAATAGCACCAACAACAATTGTCAGAAATGCCACTACCATGACAACAATATCCTTTTAAGCAACCAGATCCATATGAGTACAATATTCAGTAGCATATTTTTCCAAGACGTTTTAGAAGCCATGCCTCATTTTAGCCTCACTATTACCCTCTAGAGTACCATCAAACTCATTCACCATCTACTCGAAGGAAACACCCATATCTATACCAACCTCTGCATCCATCTATACAGATCCCTCCATCCACAAAATAGTTACCTCCTATTCTATCCATGTAGGGTGAAATTCCTCTATAGTTGCAACAATGAAATGTTATGATGGCTGTACATTCACAACTGGCTTTCCAACCAAGTGGTTTAGACAATCAATCTAGAAAATGATCATTTTTCTAGCCCAACAAGCCTCACAAACCCTCATAACCTAATGCAGTTGGTTACCTTGTATCTCCAACACCCTCATCCTTTGCATGAAATACCTTTATGTGTGCTTCAAATCAAATGCCACTTGAAATCTACACTATAATGCTAACTCATGATGTTTCCAATTGGATCAAGGCTAGCAATCTTTCCAAAAAAAAGATCTAACCTAGGAAGTCCACTCATCTACTTACAAATTGTTGGACTTCAGCCATGCAAGTCTCTTCTTAATTTTGGTTTTGGTGTCAACCTAATCTCCCATGACATGTACAAGGCCTAAAACCTACCACCTCTTGAGAATAACAACATTTTTTTGGAATTGGCAAGCCAATCAATCACTATTCCTTTGGGACTAGTGGAGGGTATTATAACCACAGTTAATGGGTAGCCCTATCATGCCAATTTTCTAGTGATCAAGGTTGAAAACTACAAAGGTGACTTCCCCATTATTATGAAAAGGGTTTGCTTAAGCATAATAGATGCATGTATGGGCATAAGGAACCTCTTCTTGGAAATCTCCAAGGAAAATAAATTTGAAAGGCTAGAGAAGAAGCATGTTCCATGCATCACATACAACAATAATGGGTGCAATTGCATGCAGAAAATTTGGTCCATCAAAAGTACATACATTAAGGCATGTAATTAGTGTGCACAAGACAAAAATATTTAAAGGTTCTTGTACATAGTAGCCATAAAATAGGAGGGCACCTAGCGGTTGACATTTGACTTTTATAGCAACCCATTATGCATGGAACCAACTAAGGGTTTAACATGTGCTTATGTTGAAGGCATGGATGAACTTGAGCAAGTTCAGCACCAACTCTCTGATGATGAAGATAATGATACCTATTGGGGAGAGTTTGAAATCCCTTATAATTTCAAACAAGAGCCCCTAGAGTTAAAAAATATACTACCTAGCATGGAGTATGCATTTTCAAACAATGGCAAGATAATCATAATCAGTGTCAAACTTGCTCTTGAATAAAAATAAAAGATGTTAAAGGTTGTTAACAAATGGCTAGGAGCCTTTGCTTGGTAACATCCTAAGTTAACTGGAATTGATCCAAGGATATGCCAACATTACATCTACATCAACTTGACAATAAAGCCAAGAAGGCAACCACAAAGGAGGCTAAACCCCAAATTGATATAGATCATCAAGGAGGAAATGGAATAACTCATCAAGATGGGGTCCATCTATCCCATTGTGGATAGTGAGTGGGTTAGTCCACTTGTAATTGTGCTAAAGAAAGCCAAAAAATGATAGGTCTGCATTAACTTTAGACCATTGAACATGGAAACATTTAAAGATCATTTTCCATTGTCATTTTTGGACCAAGTATTTGACAATATCTCTAGGAATTACTATTATAGCTTCTTGGATGATTATAGTGGCTATAACCAAATCCAAATTGCTCTAGAATATCAAGCCAAGATAAAATTCATGAGTCCATGGGGGACTTTTGCATATTGTAAGATGTCATTCAGTCTGTGCAATGCCCCTACAACATTTCAATACCTAGTCCTTAGTATTTTCGAATAGAAAATTGGTAGTAGGGTAGAATTCTTCATGGATGACTTCTCTACTTATGGGGCTACTTTTGAGCAATCCCTAGACCACCTTGAGTAGGTATTGAAAAGATGTGTTGAAACAAACCTTGGGCTCAATTGGCAAAAAAGCCATTTAATGGCCCAAGAAGGCATAGTACTAGGGCAAAAAAATTACTTAGGTAGGGATTGAGGTAGACCTAGAAAAAATAAGGGTCATCCAAGGAATCACATGCCAACCAAAGATAGTTAAAGATGTTCAATCATTCCTTGGGCATATGTGCTACTATTGATGATCCATAGAGAATTTATTTAAGATCACAAAGCCATAAGTAGAGCTTACAAAGAAAGATGCTCCATTCATCTAGACTAAGGAATGTGAACATGCATTCCAATAGTTAAAGGTCAAACTTCTAGAAACTCCAATTTTATGGGTACTAGACTAGTCTAGACCATTTCACATAATGAAAAACACATATAATTATGCTTTGAGAGTGGTTCTTATGCTATTGGATGATAAGAAACATCCATATTACATTCATTACGCAAGTCAAAGCATTGTGGTGGCACAATTGAATTACACCAAAATGGAAAAAGAATTAATGGCAGTGATGTATGCTCTTAAATAGTTTAGGCACTATGTGCTTGGTTATAAAGTATTTATGTATATAGACCATAGTGACATCTACTTCCTAATGAACAAGCCGACAATGAGCCCTTGTATCATACAGTGGCTTGTGATCTTGTAGGAATTTAATCTCACAATGGTAGATCAAAAAGAAACTAAGAATGTGGTCAGTAACCACCTCTCTCGATTAAGATGGGATAACAAAGAGGAGGAGAACCCACTCTTTAATCAATTTCAAGATGAACTCCTCTTTACAAGAGTAATAAATGACTAAGTGCCCATAGAAAAAAAATGGTACAATAGCATCCTTACTTACCTTCTTAGTCAGGAGATGCCACAAGGTCTAGACTTCAAGAAGAAACAGTACTTTCTTCATTAGGCAAAGTACTTCATGGAAATGAATAGAAAGCTTTACAAGGCATGCATCAATGGCCATGTGCATTAGTATGTCCTTTATGTGGATTAATTTTTCATGCCCTAGGATGCTCACGAAGGTCCTTGTGGAGGCCACTATCTACAAAGATGCACAACCGTAAAAATCCCAATGATAGGATACTACTAGCCTTCAATCTTCAAGGATGCCCAATAGTTTGTCCAATCTTATGAATGTTATCAAAGATATGGTAGGATGACTGCTCAAATGGAGGATCCACAATAGTGGATTCAACCATTGGAGCCCTTTGACATATGGGGCATAGACTTCATGGGTCCCATCACACCCATGTTTAACAAAAAGGCATACATGATCGTAGTAGTCAACTACTACACCAAATGGGTAGAAGTAGCAACCATCAATGATTGTACATCATTCATTGCTTCTAGATTTGTACAACAAAATGTTGTCAAGAAGTTTGGAATGCCACATGCACTAATTTTTAACAATGGAACTTACTTCTCAAGTGCCACTTTTAGAAAGTTGATGCAATGCTTGAGGATGAAACATAAATTAACAACACCCTATCACCCCCAAGCTAATGGTCAAGTAGAGGTAACCAACAAGGAGATTAAAAAGATCCTAACAAGGACCATGATAAAATATAAGAAAGATTGGAGCATGAAACTCAATGATAACCTATGGACCTATTGATCAACACGGAAACTTTCTATTAGCTACACTTCCTATGAGTTAGTGTATGGGAAACTTCTAATGCTTTTGATTCAATCCAAGCTCCATACACTCTCAATAGCTTGTGAACTGAATCTTGACTTAGGCCTAGCACAAAAAGAGAGATTAATCAATGTCAACATGGTAGATGAAAACTAATTAGTGGCCCTATCTTTAAATGAAGTGCACAAGGCATTCAACAAGCAATGACATGACCTGAGAATATGAAAAGTAAAGTTCAAACTAAGAGATAAGGTTCTCTATTGGAACCCCACACATGTACCACAGAAAACTAAGTTTTAAACATTGTGAGAGGGACCTTATATAATTACTAAAATTTTTCCCTCTTGGACCATGACCATATACAAACCTGAGATCCCAAATAAAAGGTAGTTGATCAACATTCAACAAGTAAAGATTTTCCATGAGCCTAAGCAAGCTAGTGTATCAAATACCTTAATAGATGGACAATCACATTTAATTCTTTAGATCTCCTCCTTCCAACTCAGTCATGAGGAAAGATGGCCATTCATGGTAATCATTTGTATGGCTTCTCAATTTTTCTATATGCAAGTTATTTATTTTACAACCTTTTTGATTTTCAATTTTTTTTTCTATTTTCACACCATTTTTTGTTCTACACCATTGTTACTACGTTTAAATCTTTATTGGATATTTTACACTTTCTTATATATTTCACTTTATTTTGTTTGAATCTGATTTTCAAATTTTTGCTAATAAAAGTGCTTTATTGCCAACAAGACACAGTGGTTTGGTAATGTCAAGTTTTTATTTTTAAATTTCTGTACCAATGACTTAGTCATGGTTTCTTTTTCATGGAAAAAGTAGTGAGTCCACGACATCCACCCATCCACAACTCTATGTTTTTCCTTGTTTTGGAAGTTTGAGGTCTCTTCCATTAAATCAACTTTTAATAAATTTGTGACCTTGGTAGTCTCCAAAATTGGGAAAGATTCAAAGGTTTGAATAGGTTGTGACTTCAAAGGAACTCAATACTCTTTGTACTCTTCTACTTAATTGAGTGCTTGAGTGTTCTCATTGACTTTCATGTTTTAATAACAGGAAGTCAAATAAGTATTTGCATGGTGTGGTTCCCATCCAAAATAAAAAAACAAAAAAAAAACAAAAAAAAAACATGATGAGAATTCAAAGAACATCCCTTAGATAAATAAATGGGCTACAAGAACTGCTTATGAGACTAGAAAGACATGTACCCATGCTTGATGGTCCCCTCTAACTAAGGCCCTCTCCCACTTCCTACTTCTTTTTTCTTCTCTTTATGAAATGGTGCTTGTTTTGTGGGTGTACTCTTGTGTCTTAGGGAGGTGGATTAGTCTTGAAGTGGTAATGTGAAGTCACTAAAAGAAGTTGGTTTTGGTCTAGACTATAAATCTTCTTCGATCATTTTTAAAGATGAACTTCACAAGGGACTTCTTATGACCATACTTTGGAATTGCATTCCACCTTCTTCATCATCCATTTATTTTGACCATAACTCACCTCACTGCTAATGTCTATGTTCTTGATTCTATGTCTTAGTCTAATGTATTTGAATTCTTAGGTAGAATCTTTCAAGTTCTAGTTCTTAACTTCCATTAATCATTAATCACCTATGGGGTAAATAGACTCCTTAGGTTGAGGTTATGTAAAGGTAACAAAGGCATGTGCCTACTATGGGGAGGACCCCCTTGAATGTCTCTTGGCTGGGTTTATTAAGCACCCTATCCTTAGACTTTCTTACAAACTAACTCTTTTGTACATCCATCTTCTGCATCACACCATGTGTTTCTTTACAAATTTTGTTCATTAAAACACATTCTCCATAAAAATTTTCAACCCTTGAGCTTTCAAATACCCTCTTTATTGAAATAATATTCTTGGATTTTTTGGAATTCCATGGACCCCAATTTCATTGAAAAATTCATTATATTTCTTGAGATATTCATGTTTGACAATTTTTGCCAATGGTCCTCGTATACGGGGCCCCTTCAATGAAGTAGACTTGTATATGAGGCCCTATATACAGGGCCTTGTCGACCTAGGTCAAAAATAGTATAAATAGGAATGACCCCACTTTGAAAAATTTACATTTTCTCATAAACACCAAAGGAGTTTTTCAATTTTTTCAAAGCCAGAACCTTCCAAAGCCCATAACTTACAAACCATTTATCCAATTCACTTCATTCTTCAACCCTGTAGTTATCAGAAGTAAGCTCTTTATCATGGGGGCCATAAATGTTACATTTTTGTTGAAAAATTTTCCACAATTTTTTCTAACTCCCACAAAGGTTTAACTAAAAAATTAACTATTAAATACCAAATTACAAGAGTTAAACCTTTCTAACAAGCTGTAGTGACATTTATAATAACTAATAAGTAATTAATAAAATAATCAATCTACCATGATCCAACCCTAGCCAAACTATAACTAACTAATGAGAAAATGTATTTAAAAATTTAAAGTTACACATTCTATCTACTAATCCATGGATGTGTTGTGATCATAGATGGCACCAAAAGGGAAGGACATGTAGGAAGTAGGACTATGCTAACCAAGGAAAAAATGGCATGGAATAGGAAGAGGCCAAGAATGGCCCCAAGAAGAACCACTCACAACCCATGTCTTAGGTCCTCTTAGGGAAGAGGTAGAAGTGGAATCTATTAGACAAATTCTAGAACTAGGAGCAATAGAAACAAAACACTCCCATCGGGATGATGCACTAGTGCAACTAGAAAATATTGAGGTGACCTTAACAGAAGCTTGCCTAAATTAGGTTAAATCAAGGGAGGTCCAAAAATCAATGCTCTAGGAGTTAAATTTTGGCCCTTTCCTAGAGCATGCATCAAGAGAAGTACAAGACTAGCTAAAGGCCTCTCCCATGTGGCCAATCATCACTTCCACTAGGGAGTGGTACATGGGAGAAACATTCCTATTCTAGAACAACAAGTAGCATGGAGCAATGATAAAAATAAAGGACATCTTAGTGTCCTACTTCGCATAGGCCATTGCTACAACACTTAGATTGCCTAAAATAGGGACAAATCTTACTAAAATTCTAATGTAGTAGACCCAAGCATTAAGAAAGAATGGGTGTGATAATGTTATAGTGTCAACCACAAGAAGTTTGAAAAACTTACACCAACAAAGAAGATCCATTATAAGATTGTAGCCTTCCACCTCAATCACATAGTAAGGCCAAGCAAAATCATTGCCTTCACTACCCAAGCATGCACCACTCTTAGTGGAACATTCTCAATCAACCCTCTATAGCTGATCTATCTAGAGATGAAGAAGTGATATAAAGAAAATGAATGTAGAAGGAAGGAACTCCTCTTTTCATGCCTCATTAGGAAACTCTAGCAAAGGGAAGGGATAGTCTATTCACTAATGATGATATCAGGAAAGTTCCAACCACTAGCTGAGCAGAAATGATGAAAGATAAGATGTGTGCAATGACTATCCATGAAGAGAAGTAGCAACCACCACCTCCACCTACCACTCAAACAACTATCCTAGACATCATTGTAACAAACCAATGATTGAAAGAATATAGAGAATGGCTCTTGAATGAACAAGAGCAATATGTAGGCATGAGTGATGGGAACCTATCCATCCATAAACCAACCATGAGTCACCTTAATGAGGTGGCTTGAACAATTAGTTTGATGGATGAGTGTGAATACATTTTCTACACCTAAAGAATGTAATTTCCCACAAGGTCAAATTTGAAGAGGTCATAGTATCTATCATAGAACAACAATCACTTCTAGAAATCTTTGAGAATGTTGTAACCTTCTTGATGCAACTAGAGAAGGGTGAGGAGGAAATAGTTTTGGTGATGTAGCACCAAGGGTAGGAAATAGTAGCAAAAGTGGTCACTAACAAGATTTCTGAAACTCTCAATGCACTTGTAGCATTTGCACTAGATGTCACTACACTTAAAGATGTGTAGAAATCCACAAGGATCATAAGTGGAAAAATAAGTGTAGCATAGCATGAGGAGCTATTGGACTAATTAGTGGGAACCAAGCAACCACTTCCAGATGTCTTTAACCTTCTAGAAAACATCACTAAAACCTAGTTAGACCTACTAGGGGTAAGGGGAAAAAACATCATATTGAAGGGGCAACTTGAAATAGCCAAGGAGTAGAATGAATGCTTGGCTACAAAATTTGTTGAATTAAGAGTCCAGATTGCCAATCCTACATTTCTCAACTTAGCACTAACAAGAGACGAAGCTATGGAATAGCTTCAAACCAAGCTCAAAGAGGTTGAGGGTGCAATGGAGATGGTAATGTTCTATAGATCCTTGGTAGAGGCCACACAACACACAATTCAAAATGAGTTAGATAAAACCTACTAGGAGAATGTCTAGTTGACTATGAAAAATCATTGCCTACAAAATGTTGATGAGCATAAGAAATAGTTACCTAATTTTATCCATCAAAAGCAGTAGCAACTGGCCAAAGAAAACACAAAATTGAGGAGATCGGTAGTAGAGAATAGGAATCTCTTCATGGAGGAGGTGCGTGCCCTTCACCATAAGACTATAATTGAGGTAGCCACTTGGAAATCTAAAGCTCTCAAATTTGAGAAAATCAAAGATCATTACAGAGAGTAGGTCAGTTTACAAAAGGAAGTAAACAAAAAACATATCCAATTAATGAAGGAAAAGCTAAATGAAGCCCTCTAGTAACTTTAACAAGGCAAGGAGGTTTGGCAACCCATTGTTGATGGGATGGATTCCTACAACAAGGTAGAAATCTGCACAAAGGAGTTGTAGATCAAGGAGATGATGGAGTACATTGAGTTTGTCAATCTCCATTATGTAAATCTAGCCATGTTGACTATCAAATGACTATGGTTTAAATTAAAAAAATATATGGCCAACTTGTACTTGTTGTACGAGGTCAAGTTCAAGCACCAAAATAACACCAAGAACAAGCTTGCGATGGCTAATGCTAAACTCACTATTCTTAAGGCACGCTTCACAAATCAACAATTAACTACTGAGAACCTAGCCAAATGGATGAATGACTACCAAGAGCTATAGAATGTAGTTAGGGTGTTTGAAATCATACATAAATAGTTCAATAATTGGTTTGTCAATGTAAAGGAGATGTTTCTAATCATGCCCTAGCTATGGAATGTCCCTATTCCAACCTACATTAGTAATGCTACATGGATTGTGAATGATCCCTAGAGTAAGGAGGAGAAGATGAAGACATTGCTTAATGCCTTTCACCTTTTGCTAGAGGTTGCAGCTATAGTAGGACAACCATACCCACCTCAACTACCATACATGTCAAAAGTTGGTGAAGGTCCTTCAAAGCCTTAAGAGCGACCATCACCTAGGACTATTTAATCTTCACCACCATCTTCACATCATTAGAGGATGTGTTACCTAAACTTTTGTAGTCACATCATGGTGTTCAATTTTGTGTCATGAACACCAAAATTTTTTATAATTTTTTGATTTTTATACTTGGGCACTTAGTTTTGTCAAGTCAATTAATTTGTTAAGAGTCAGTCAATAATTCCATACCTTCCTAGTTTTGTGAAAGAACTCAAAAAAGAGTTTTCATTCAGTTGTAAGGGTATGATGAACATCAAAGTGTTGTGTTGATGGTGCCCCATTTACATGGTGTTGCCTCGTCGACATAGCATTTGTTGCATTAATGAGGCTCCGTCGATGTATCCCCAAAGAAAAACCTATAAATACGAGCTCCCAACCATGTTTATGGAGATCCAATTTCATAATAGTAGCCAAACTCTTGCATTTTCTACATTTAAAAGTTAGAATATTTTCCCAAGTTCCCGTAACAAGAGTCATTGAGTGTATGAATCTTTATTCGAGCATTGTTGTACTTGAACATGATAGTATGTATGGAAATAAAGATGAGCTTCTAGATAAACCTTGTAGCATTCTAGATAGTTTAGATATTTAATCATGAATTTAATTCTTCCAATTAATTATTTAATGTTTTTCAGTAATGAAGCTAATTAAGTCAGATAAACTACATAGATTATATACATAAGTACGACCACTTCGAGTGTAGCACATATTTGGTTGGTAATCTTAGTAGCATTATTGCTTAGTGCACCCAGTAGTGTAGCACTTGGTAATCCAGTAGTGGATACATAGGTTCATGACATGTACAAAAAGTGGAACCAAGTGTTTATGTTAGGATTAGTTAGAGACTAGTTAGTTAATTAGATCAAATTAGTCATTAAATTACTTTATCTCTCTATTTAAGCACCAAAGAACATAAAACATAAATTGACAAAAATCATATGCCTCAATTACACTTAACCATACCTTTGTACTTCACAAGTGTTATTGGAAAGGAAATAAACAACTTTAGGGCAAGATTCACATGCTAGAAGACTAGTAAATTAGAAACAAGAGAATCCATGGAATTCGATCGGATCATGCATGAATGCTTTTTGATTTGTATGGTTGATCATAGGGGTACCTTCACTGCTCATCAAACATGTTACCCATTGATAAAGGTAATCATCTAATAAGGTTGACATAATAATACATTAATAAATACATAGAATAAAAATTTCTAGGGGCTCCACTTGAAAGACATGTCACACATGCCTAAAGATAGGATACTTCTTAGAAATTTCAAGGTCTCTTAAACTTGCATTAGTTACAAGGCTAGAAAGATACATTACCGATGCCTAAAGGTACTCCCCTATTGAATGGTCAAGTTTCTTTTAAAATAAAATATGTTTTAATAAGGTACTCCCCTAAAGGTACATTACTAAAGTATTAATATCCCTCGGAATTGCAATAGTCTTGTGTTTGTTAGTTTTGGTGTGGTACAATGCAATGTCACTAGTAAGTGGTATGGACTTGGTTTGGGTCTTGGAAAAAATGCTAATGATCATCTTAACCATGTATCATACATAGAATTAATTATACCTATGGTAAGACACCTCACTTCCCATTTTCTACAATCCCTACTAGCCCCATTCCATCTCACTATTATATATAATCACAATTTGATGGTTTTATATAATATAGTATTATTATTATATTGAGGCAATACTAACAATTTGATGGTTTTTGGAAGACAAGTATGCTTTACCTTTAACTCCTTGACTGCCTATGTATACTTGTAGGTGTGATTATGTAAGGGCACTAAGGGCAAAATCCTACTTTATGGAGGACCCACTTGTATAAGTCTTGTGCTTCATATTTGATGACAAATTTTACATCATCTTGTGCATCCAAAACACTCATTCAATCATTGTTATTTTCCTATATACTCATCTTCATTCATATACTTGGCAATTTTGACCAACATAAAACACTTTAAGAAAATTCATGTTGTGCAAAAAAATCTTGGTAGCTAAATCTATGGTGTAAATTTGATGGGAATTCACAATAAAAAATAATTTTCTTGCTTTTCCATCAAAAATCTCATTGCAGCCTTATTTTAGCATAATTTTGGATCATTTTCATTAATATTAAAAAATAAAATTTTTAACCCTCACACTATGAATTCCATTTATGCCAGCATGTGGAGGTCAAAATGTCCTATATGTTGTAAAAGAATGACTTTTTATCTCACACACTGCACATTCCAATCCCACATGGTATGGCAACATGTGGGGCAACATATGAAATTTGGGTGCTTAATGAAACACCACAAAATTCTAAGTTTAGTATTTCTCCGACAAGAATAAAGCTAAGTCATGATGCTCCGCAGCATGACTAAAGCTTGAGGACCTCATAGATAGCTTCAAATGGAGTCAAATTGAGCAAGAAATGATTCCCTAGGATCCACAGAAGACTACAGTGACATCCAGCATCAATCCTAGCAAATCTTGAGCCCAAAAGACTTGGTTTTCATTAAGTATGCATCCTGTACGCCCGGTGTGTATGCCTAGCATGTATGACCAGTGTGTACGACCAACATGTACGCCCACAATGAAACACCATAAAATTCTAAGTTTTGTACTTCTCTGACAAGAATCAAGCTAAGTCATGATGCTCCCTAGCATGACTGAAGCTTGAGGACCTTAAAAATAGCTTCAAACAGAGTCGAACTGAGCAAGAAATGGTTCCCTGGGACCCACAGAAGACTACGGTGACATCCAGCATTAAACCTAGCAAATCTTGAGTCCAAAAGACTTGGTTTTCATTAAGTATGCATCCTGTACGCTTGGCATGTATGCCCAGCATGTATGACCAGCGTGTATGACTAGCGTGTATGCCCAACGTGTGACCTCAAAGGTGACCCAAAACAGGAACTTCAGAGCAAGATTTTTACAAGGCATCAACTCTCAGAGACCAGGAAATTTTTAGGCATCATCATGGGCTCAGGAAAATCAAGTTTTGACTTTGAAATCATGCATTTTGGAGTTCACATGCTGAGCATGTACATCCTGCATGCCCAGCGTGTAGCCCAGCGTACACCAGTCAGAGCCTTCCAAAACCATGTCAGATCGAGTTCAAATGAGCCCAAGTTTGACAGGAAGCATTCTCATGATCCAAGGGCCAAATTCAAGATTTTCTATTGTAATAGTGTATTCGTTTGAAAAGTTCAATTCTCTTGCGTTGGGAAAGTCTATACGCTGAGTTCACATGCCCAGCATGTACACGCTGGCATGCAGCATGCTGTACAGTTGTAATTCTCTTTGCACTTGGAAAATGTAGCCACATGTCACCTGAATTGAAATTCTCTCACCCATGGCCACACATACCCTTCTAGATCTAAATCCAATGCCCAAAAACCTCATAAAAACCCTAATTTTCCTTTGGATCGGGGTTGGCAATTTTGGGCAAACAAGAGACAAAAAAAACCTAAGAGTACTTAGCAAATCAAGGAGGAACCCCATACGCTGGACTTCTACCCTGTACGCTAAGTATACAGCCTTCACATTGCACCTGTAGTTTAAACCAGCTAGCCATCACCCCTCTACATCAACCGGGGCTCTTTGTCCGCCTTGTGTAAGATTCACAACTGTGTTCAGACTGGTGCATTGTAATCTCATTTTGCAATAAAGTTGTTTCATTTCTGGTCAAGATTTGTTATAGTTTTCATCCATTTTTATTTTCCTCAATATTTTTCTTTCTTTCTTTGCACGTTCATGTTCTGGTCAATGTTTATCACACTGTTCACGCATAACCCAGCGTATTGCACATTGATGTATGTTGGGGAAATCCTTGTCTGATCCACGTGCAGAGCACCCAATGTACTCTACCTTCGTCAATTCCAGCTCATCCTCAAGTGAAGCTAGGGTCTTTTGTGCTCATCCACAGATCCCACGGTTCTCGTCCCCTTCCAGCCTTGCACCAACGATTTCGGACAGCATAGAAAATGGTGCTAGAAGGAGGGCCTGACACTGCTTAAACCTACTCTGATCCACTATAGATTTCTTCGGACCTATTAATTCACCACTCTTTGTGCTTCTGATCTACCACCAATTTCCTCAAATTTACACTTTATCTACATAACTCTAATTTTGCAACTCCATGAATCTGCGTCCTGTTCTGCAGTAATCTCAACGTCTACATGCCGCCCAGCTTACCTACATGTTGTAGACCCTATCTACATGCTGCCCAGCTTACCTACATGTTGTAGACCCTGTCTACATGCTGCCCAGCTTACCTGTACATTGTAGACCCTATCTACATGCTGCCCAGCTTACCTGCATGCTGTAGACCCTGTCTACATGCTACAACCACTTGCAACACGTTGTCCACTCTGGCTTTACGCTGACAGTTGCAGTATGCATGCCGTGACCCCAGTTTGCACGCTGTGACCAATTTCTGTACGCTAGTTGTTGAGGCCTATATGTTGGGATCCAGTCCATATGCTGTGTAAATAGGTTGCATGCTGCCAATTTAGGTGTACACTGATAAGTATACCTACTTCATACTCAGTCATATCCTCACCTGTACACCCTAACATTATCTCCCATCCACCTAGTTACACTTACAACCTTTTCATCATGAATACTGCCAACACCAATGTTTCAACCAAGCCCATTGCAGACACCATTGGCCCCACGATGATGTTGATACCTGTTATGTAACCCATAGGGGCCCATGGTAAGGTCAATCCTTGGGGAGGATTTTGCTGATCTCTTAGACTGCATGGGAAGAATCCATCATTTAATATCATAACACAAGAACAATATAACTTCATATGTGTGAAGATCCAAGCTGGCTTGGTAGTAGATCAAACTGAACTAGAGGCCAAGAAACAATATGAATTAGTTCATAAGGGAGGACATGAGTTCATCCCCTCCCCATATGACATCATCCCTCTCCTAGAGCACTACTCTAAGCTCATTTCACAGCTCCTCCTAGTAAAAAGTCAATCTCAAGACCAATCCATAGTAAATCCTCAATTAGAAGAGAAGGATGACTTTGCGATGTAGTCTAAACACAAGGATTCATACCATACTCTTAGTCTGCACACTTACGCAAACCCATTATTTCATCCCTTCACGGGGGAGACTATGTCTCTCCATGCATTTAAAACCAGTCAAGCGCATGTGCCTCAATAGGAACCACCCACTCTTGTTCCCACACAACCAGTGACCGCTATTCAATTTAATATACCCATCTCCACTATACCTCCAGTCACCATGTTACCCCCTCTCTTGCAAATACAACCCCAACAACACCCCCCTCAAAATAATTTAGGAGTGACTTTCCCACCCCGAGTGATTGGGATGCTATCCGTGATACTAGCTTCTACATTCGTGCACTATATACCAAGGATCCAAACCCAAGGGACACCTTTCACCACTTTAACTCAACAAGTTCAGGGTGGTCCTTCACAACTCATGACTGGATAGTGGGCCGTGACTGGCATGGAAGCGCATCAACCTCCTCACTACAACATACCACCTCCTACGGTTCCATCCATGAACATCCCTCAAGTATAGCAACAACAACAACAACAACCCTTTCCTTATAGTATGCTACCATTAGTAGCACCTACCAAGAATATTCCACAAGTGCAATCTCCAACCATTCAACTTTCCTCTTTCCAGCCCACCGTGCAACAATCTAACTTGTATATGGCACAACATAATCAATCTACTATCCCACCTAATGCCCAAGACTAGGCTGAAGCCAAAAAATTGATGCAAGAGCTAACTAATGAGGTCAAGCACCTCAAAACAGCTATCGACGAAGAGCTTAAGATAGTAGATTTCTATCAGGATGATTCTATCAGCTCTTTGATCCCACCTCTAACTTTACCTAAGGGTGTTTCCTTAGCCACATTAACTAAATACAATGGGGAAACAGACCCCAATGCCCATCTCGTAATGTTTAGACTAGAGTGCATGTTGCTTCAAGCATGGACACATGCCATCTTGCGAGTGTTCCCCATGTCCCTCACAGGGAGAGCACTTGACTGGTATCAGGCTTTGCCCTGAAATTCCATATCTTCTTTGGAAGATTTATTACACCAATTTCTTACCAGGTTCAAGTATAACTTGAAGCCCGAAACAACACTTGACAACCTCATACAGGTCAAGCAAGCACCGCTTGAACCTGTTCAAAAATTTATTCAACGGTGGAGTGCTACCCTCAATGAGCTCCACGAGTCAATCTCAGAGACTTATCTCCTCACTATTCTAAAGGGGGCTATTAATGATTTTGTAAAGTCCAAACTATACTATCTTAACGCATGCACCCTTAGCCAAGCTTTTGTACAAATAAAGAATATTGAAGAGGTTGCACAAAACAGTCATGAGCCAGCCTATTCCATCTTTAAAGACCAACATAATAAGAAAGAAAAAGAAAAGGCTAAAGCAACAGTAGCAGTAGTAGTAGAAACCCAACAAGCCAAAACGCGACAACAAGGTAAACTACCTACTGCCCCCACTAGCTATACTAGATGCTCCCATTACTACGCCTGAACCATCCACATCACAAAATCCTACACTTGGTCATGTGAGAAACTTTGAAAGGAGAGACCCCTCTCAATATACATCATTGCCCATGAAACCTTCGCAATTATTTGACCAAATCTTGAAGGCCAGGCTAATGAAACATAAACAATTTTCCCCTACGGCAATTCAAAGACATGATCGATTCTGCGAATTGGCCAAGAACCCACGCGTGGCGACACCAGATGAACCCCCAGTTCCAAGAGGCTTTAGAGTAGATCGCTTTTGTGAGTACCATCAACGTAATGGACATGGCACTGACTACTATTTCACCTTGAAACAAGACATTCAACGAATGATTGATGGAGGTGAGATCACTTTCAATGAGGCCAACTCGATCAAACCACAAAACCAGTCCATGGGCATATATAAAGATCCCCTAAATACTAAGGAAGCACCATACGTAATTAAACCATCTACTTAGACAACGAGCAAGAAGCACCCAGGATTAACACCATTTATTTAGATGATGAAAAAAAAACACCTAGGAGACCCTTGATAGCCTGTACTCCTCCAACTGCACAAACACCTATACCATAATCATCATATCCTCCATATAACTTGCCTACCTCGCAAAGACCCTATGTCATCTGGGTACCTCCCACGGTGGCAACCTCCACCATACCACCACAAGCTAAACCATACGTAGTGCATGTACTTCCTACCGCTACTACCCTAAACACACAACCTCCTACCTGGCCTACTCCCTATGTAGTTTGGGTGCCACCCGCGGTTGCAACTACAGAGGCACTGCCCCCAACTAGACCAACTCCATATGTTGTCAGGATACCCAAACATCCTGATAACCACCAATCTTCCACTCCATAAACATAGAATACATCGACCTCGTATGTTGTTAGGGTGCCTAGGCAGCTTGACACTCAACCACCTTCAACCGTCCAATCGCAACCCCGTCCTACTCCATACTTCATATGGGTTCCAAAGCAACCTGATGTTCAGAAGCCAAATATTTCCCTGTGCCACATGTGGGAACGCTTGGCAGATAGGCTCACATGGGAACGCTTGGAGAAAGAACGTCAACGGCTTGCCTTAGGCCCCCCAAAGCCTACTCCATTAAGTGCACTACCCATGACATCACCTAATAACAAACCGAAAACGAGCTATAAGGGAGAATCATCAGGAATACATGATATATCCAGATCAACAGCTATGGAAGAAAATGTCAAACCAGCTACACATGAGATAAAACTGTTGGGCCTGATGGACCAAGTAACCATTAACAAGAATACACCTAACGGTAACATAGGTTACGTAGGCACTTAAATAGAAAAATACTTCATTAAGTCTATATGATCTGATGTTAACTTCTCAAACTCATTGCGAAGCCCTAGTATGTATTTTGACATCAATTCCAGTAAATGAAGACTTACCTCCAAATGAACTTTCCATTCAAGCGGTAATGTATTTGCCTCAAGGGTCGATTTCTAAATCACTAGGCTTCCATACTAACAACATCAAAATTGATGAGAAAATAGGAGAAGTGACAACCGCACCTATGTTCATAACCATACAAGTAAATCAATTCAAAATACATAGAGTGCATGTAGATGACGGAGCAGCCACAAACGTAGTATCGTATCCCGTCATTGAACAATTAGGGCTTATGGAACTAATTAGACCAACCTCCACCACATGTTTAAAATCGTTTAGTGGATCACGCGTAGTAGTAAAAGGCATAATAACTTTGGACTTTATAGTAGGGGATTGTTTTCCCACATCTGCTAACTTTTTTGTCATCGATGAAATGCTAGGGTTCAATTTAATATTAGGAAGACCCTGGCTAGCCCAACTCAAAGCAGTCTCTTCCCCCATACACCAAGAGATCCACCTTCCTTATGAAGGTGGTGAAATCATTATACATGGGGAAGCTGCTATACCTACCATCTTGTCACTTACGGATAAAAACCAAGGCTCGGAGGTTAAGTTTGAAGAACCTAAATAGGATGACACAAAGCAAAAATAAAGTTGCATGCGACCAATAGATAATGATCCATCAAACGTAAAAGAAACTTCACCTAGCATAGAAACACCCGAACATGAAACTATACATATACTGCCTAACCTAGAAACTACAACAAACATCAAAACTATTGAACATACAGAAACATTAGAAGATGCCAAAATAGAGCCTGTTCCATCAGACGTCCCTTGGGCTGAATTACCATTCAACGTGATCAGTGAAGGGGATGCTGAGTACAGAATCATACCTACTAGCATCACTCCTAACGTTAAATTAAGAAAAATCAAAAAATTGCTAAAACATTAAACTACATTCATCGTCTGAAACAACGTTAAACTATCACATGTCCGCAATGACATAAAACTAGCCATGGCCAAAAATGGCCGGTTTACCAAGAAATCCACCAATATCACTTGAAACTTCTCTTGTTTATACATGGCCCGAAATGGCCTTAAACTAGTGCATGGGGCCCGAAATGGCCTTAAACTAGAACATCAAGACTATAGGCTAGCATGACTTTAAACTAACACACATGTGCACGTGGCCAGAAATGGCCTTAAACTAGAGCATTTTCTTACATTTGTTTTCTCTCAATTCAAGTTCACATAATCATTCTTACATGTGCACAATGTCTCCACATAAGGCATAGATCGTATACCTAATCATTCTAACAAAAAAAACATCAAATCGAAACTAGGCATCAAATCCAGGAGGAGCTTGATCTTCAGGCTCCTCTGCATCATCCTGCCCCACTCCGCTAGGGCCACCTTCCTGGCCACCGTCATCCTTGTGATTCTGTAAAAGGTAAAAGAAAATAATTAACAAAGAAAGACAACATTTTCTACTAAAAAATAATAAGAAAAATTGACAAATCTAAATGACTTACCAAAGAAGATCCTCGTAGACCAAACTCCAGCCGATGAAGGATTTTCTCCTCAGGGACACTTGCCCAGTTGGTTCCATCAAGACCCAGATCAATGTTGGCTAAGGCCTTCCCTTTGTCCACTGCGGACCAAGTGGGACATTTAAGAGAAAACCCACCCATAGAAACCTCCCCAAAAGCTGTAGTGATGACCCTCTTGGGAGACTCCATCTCTACCATAGTATGCTTAGCAAACGCGTCAAATGAAGATCATAGGGCTAAACCCTCTACAAACATTTCCAGCTGACGCTTCTCTATCGATTGTTCCTTTAATGATTTTTTATAATGATACTTATGTATCTTTTCATCTTGACCCCATGTCCACACCTTAGACGTGAAAGCTTTCCAATCCTGACATTTGAGATTCAGCAAATCAATTTGTGCCTTCCGTTCTGCTAGCTCCCAAATCATAGTTACTTGGCGATTCAATAAATTCCAATACCTAGTATAAGTAATCTCAGAGGTTTGCCAAGAATGATCACCCATCAACCTTGCCAAGGAAAACTCATAGCGTGACTTAAAATCATCTCGTTTTGCTATTAGCCTAGCAACCTCCTTTTCCCCCACCTGAATTTGCAACCATAGTTTCTGGATGGAACGCCTACAGGTCTAAAGAGACTTGGCATTCTACACAACACACTCTGCCACTTCATCATAGATATATCTTGGCACTTGCTCAATCTCTAATGGTAGTGTGGGCAAACTTTCAATACAAGTGGTCTCAGATGTATCCCACTTCAGCTTAGTCCCTATCCATGTGAGAAGAACATGCATTAGACATCGAATGGTGGAAATGGATGTGAAAATCGAAAGACTCAAAACGCTTAAGACATATGTACCTATTTCAGGATGAGCTTGCTAGATGCGATCAACTACCTCATCCACGATGCCAAGGACAAAATCCATCTTACTTGGCATCTCAATCCAAGTAAATGGTTCATTTGTAGGAGATGCGTCAACTTCAGTGGTCTTTCCCATTGTAGTCTTCATCATAGGTATTTCCAAATGGACATTAGGAATCGTCATAACTTCAACATTTTCACCTAGGAGTAGCAGAAACATAAAATTAAAACTCTGAATAATAGAAAGAATAATTCAAGAGCCAAATAAACACAATAAGGACAACATACTGAAATCTTTGTCCTCTTCTAGATTTGGGGGATCACCAAGGTCTAACCTTCCTCTGAAGAAACCGTCAAACATCTTGTCGACTTCACCCTGAATATCAATGTGACCCTTTTCTATGGTGTCTCCCTCCTTCTCTTTCGCTTCTTCCCTTAGAGGGGTAGGGACTTCCATCTTGTCATTGCCCGCTTCATCCTCCTCATCCAAATTCATTGGGACTTCCTCCTCCTCAGCAATCGACGTCAACACCTCCTTTCTTACTTCAGAAGTTGGCTCTGATGACATTTATAAGCGCAACATTAAATACATGACATTTAGGAGTAAGATAGCTTTGTATAAATGGCCAAGAAAATAAAATAAAATAAAAATAATAATAATGATAATAAAACAAGGATAAATAAGTGAACCAGGCTTACTTACCCTAGACTAGCATTTTAAATCGTATGCGTTTCACCTTGGGTTCATCTACAGCTGGAGCCACTTCTCTAGAGCACTTAGGTTGTTGAACCTTGGATTTTTCCTTCCCGATTGTTTCCTTGATTACTCAGTTGGCTCTCCTAGCAGTATAGGGTAATCACCTAGTTCCAACCCTGCACTGTCACGCGTATGAATTGAATGGCCAGATGATCCCTCCATTGTAACAGAAACCGATTCGTCAATTCCCTTAGGAGCATCTTGGGAATTTGTCACCTCAAATAAGTGGTGAATCCACGGGCGAGATAGTTACCCACATTCCCTTAACACATATTTGTTGTCCATGCGAACAACTAGAAATTCAGCTAGTTAGCGCAAGTAACCAGCGAAGAATGCAAAGGTGAAATGGGACTACGCCTCAATGTTCGAACGCAACCTTACTATATCCCCATGGAAACTTGAAAGTAAAAACTGTGCCCAATTATAGTGTACCCCAGTCTCCAGAATCGTGTGCATGATGCGCACAGATTCTACCCCAAAAGTTCTCACTTGGGATAGGGACTTTGGAAACACTCGTGCTCTAAACAGGGGGTACAACTCATTAACTTCAGTTACTTTTGATTTTCCCTGCATAGGGAATCCTTTAGTGCCTTTAAGAATGCCCAACCAGTCCTCCAATTCACAAACCACATGGATCTCCTTCTGCACTCTATCCAAAATCACTTTAGTCCCAGCTGCTGGTACACCAAAGAAGTCTGAAAAGAACTCTGCCGATAGATGGAAGGCTACTTTGATTCCCTTGACGCGAGTACTATAGTAAGTAATAGCTTCATTCAAAGAATCAACAATCGCAATCATCTCGATCACAGAGACATCAGGACTTGGGGCCGTAAATAACTCCATGAGGCTAGCATCACATAGATGACTAATAATATGTGGCGGTGCCTTGTCACGTAGCCATCATTGTGCATCGCTGATCTCCCCAAATTTCATGGCCAAAGTGCCCTCAATCTGCCCGGTTGTGATGGTGACTCCACTAGGGGGGACATCCACTGTATGCATAGGATAACATTGACGGAGTCAATATAACCAACGATGTAGTAGAACAAACAAATGTTAAGTGTTAGAAATACTATTACTTACCATTGGATAATGGATTAGGATCATTAGATGACAAATCAGCATCGCATGGGAAAACTAGGCCATTACGGGACCAATCACCATGTAGCCATCCCCGAGCCTCACATTGTGCAAATGCCCTGGAGTATCATTTATGAAAATGAACAATTGCACCCTTAGTCTGGGCTAACATGGCACCATGGAGAGTGGGACCTACCATGAAAGTCTCTAAGGCGGTATGAGTCAATGCAAATCCATCATCACCTACGCATACTCCTTCTTTGTCAAATTGGGGCTTGCAAAGGAACAACGGTCAAAACCTGAACCACTAAGCATCAGAACAGAAATAGTAAATTAAACAACCTTACCTTTCTACCCGATACACCATTCCAAGAGGATTCTAGAATAAGGTGTGCATATGAGCGGCCAGGAATAAAGTGCTATTGATGTTGTGAGAGCCATGTGATAATAGGTCCCATACACGCGATAACGGACGGGTAGATCTAGGTCTTCCAGAGGAACCATCCTCAATCGTAAGCAATCCCTCGTCGATGTCCACCATGAAAGCCACAATGCCATTTGAGGATCCTGGTAACATAGTCTCGAGCACGTTTAGCGCTAATTGTTCCCTTAGATGCAACCATATTACCACATTGAATTTTTCTAAGATGAAAACCAGGAACTCGCTGGCACCTGCCCTGAACCATACCCCATTTTGATCAATGGTCATATCGAGAGCTAGTTTGTCAAAATCAATAGGCCCAAACCACGCTAGAACTCCAACAAGCTCCACCACTAAGAGGAAAGGTTTGGGATCCCTACAAGTACTCAAGAACCAGGGTTAACAAGCTACCCAAAAATAAGGTTTTACACTAGGGGCCAACACTTAGAAAAGTTCCCAAGCTTCATGCTCAACGTGCAGACCCTGCACGCTGCATGCCAAAACGTGGGTACACAAACCCCACACACTGAGTGTTTTAGACCTATCCTATACACCGAACATACAAACATGAATGCTAGCCTACACGCTAACATCTATACTACAAAAACAGGATAGGCCTCACGCTATGCGTCAAAATAAAAAGGGGAAATTAAGCGTGAAATAACGAAAACAAAAAGCGAAAATAAAAAGTTTAATAGAGGATCAAGGCCTACTAGCACATCAATCCAGACCATGATGGGATCATGGGTTTGGACAAGCACCAGAGCTTTGCCTCACTCTCCTCTGTGAAGGACAAGCTAGGCTCCTTCCATCCTTGGCCCTTCACTCATTTATCATTGTCCATCTCTGCATGTTGTGTTCCCTTTGAACCCTACGTTCACGTTGAGCATTGCATGCTAGAGTTTCATCCCTACATTCACACTAAACGCTGCATTCACACTGAATGCTACGTTCACACTAAGGGTTTCATCCTCCCCACACGCTGAAAGAGTTCCAACCATCTACACACTGAAGGCTCTCAAGAGTGTACACACTCAACTCTGTCGTTGGACTCGTTGCGCTCCAACCTATGCCACCCTTGCTACCACCTTTGCACTATATCTGTGCTTGTCCCTACCTGTACCACCAGATATTTGCCTTCATGTACGCTGTGCTTCATTTCATGCCAAGTGTAGATTCACACTAAGCTCCGGGTGCATGTCGAGATTTTGAGGTTTACGCTGAAGTTTATGCTTGCAACATCATGCTTTGTACGTCTCCACGTGGCACACGCTGCCTCACCCTCTAGGAAATAGACACCTTGGATATTCTACTCAATAAACATAGGAATTAACTAAAATACAAATACATATAAATAAAGGTAAAGATAACTATGTAGCATTACCCACGTGAAATCTTCCCTTACACAGCAACTCCTGTTGCCCAAACTGAACACCTCAGTACACACTCTTCATTTCACAATCTCACACTCAGTAACAATTACAAATCACACAATCAATTAGAAATCGTAAATGAACAGCCACTGATAATGGCCCAGTAAGGCCTTAAACTGCCATGATCAGTCTGTTATGACTATAAACTGACAGGCAAGGCCTAGTAAGGCCTTAAACTACTACAATAGGCCTGGTAAGGCCTTAAACTACTACAATTGGCCTGGTAAGGCCTTAAACTACCATAATTAGCCTGGTAAGGCCTTAAACTGCCATGCATCTAGGTACGACAATAAATTACCACCGCATACCTTAGTCACTGTCAAACGTACACATGAGTTACATTGCTTCGAAAGCATAACAACCCCCCTAGCTCACTTTGCTCCCTGTTTATTGGTGGAAGCAAGCACGATGGATTGCAAGCATCTATTCACACCCTTGACCATCGATGGGCCATACGGAAAGATCACAAGAGGAATCAACATAAATTCTATTGACTTAGGTCCATCAACAGATGACATATTTGTAGCCTCAATGCAACAAACATTAGACAGCTATGAAGGTATGACAAAATCTCTGGGCATAGAAGCTGATAGCATCACTGAAGACCCTTTAACTGAAACCCCCATAACTATGCCTGATGATGAAGTTAAGGTATTAAAATTGAGCTCACTATTACAACCTCAACTCGCCAAGGACATGGAATATGTGCTTCGAGAAAACATGAAAGCATTTGCTTGGTCTTACAATGACATGCCTGGACTAGATCCTCGCATTGTCTAACACAACATTATACTCGATCCCAAGTTAAGACCAATGAAGCAGAAAGCATGCAAGGTTAAACCTGAGGTAGCATTGGCAGTTCACAATGAAATTACTAAGCTTTATCAAGCTGGTTTCATTCGGGCTGTTGACTATGTGGACTGGGTATCCAACATGGTTATAGTCCCAAAGAAGAACGAAAGCATTCACCTATGCATAGACTTCAGGAACCTCAACATCACAACCATAAAGGATGACTTCCCACTACCAAGCATTGATCAACTTGTTGATTCAACTGCGGGGCATGCTCTGTTGTCTTTTATGGATGGCTTTTTAGGATATAACCAGATACGAATTAACCTAGAACATCAACTTAGGATGACTTTCATGACACCATGGGGTACCTTTTATTATACAATGATGCCATTCGGCTTGAAGAATGCCGGTGCCACATATCAAAGAGCAATGAAATTCATTTTTAGCGATTACATACTTCATTCACTCAATGATTATATGGATGACATCATAGTTAAATAAAAAACACCAAAGCAGCACATAAAAGACTTAGATTTGGTTTTGAAATGTTGTCTAAAATATGAACTTAGGCTCAACCGAAAGAAATGTGTCTTTGGGGTAAAAATGGGCAAGATGCTAGGCTTTGTAGTATCAGAAATAGGAATACAAGTAGATCTGGACAAGGTTAAAGCTATCACCAACTTGAAACCACCAAGCAACCTTACCAAACTCTGAGGTCTACAAGGTAGACTACAGTTTATCAGACATTTCATAGAAAAATTGACGGACAAGTTGAAACCTATGAACCACTTACTACGCAAGAACGTCCATTTTGAATGGACTTCATAGTGCCAGGAAGCATTTGACAACATTAAAACAACACTTATTCAACTACCGACAGTCTATCCGCCTCAGAATAGCAAACCATTCTATATCTACTTGGCCACTTCAGATTCATCCATCATGTCTATGCTTTGCCAGAAATGAGACGATGGAACTAAAGTCCTTATTTATTATTTAAGTCATGCATTTTTAGCCCATGAGAAGAAGTACAACGAGGTGGAAAGGTTGTGTTTAGCCCTTATCTTTTCCTTGAAGAAATGGCGACATTATCTCTTCCGCAACCAAGTCAATATAATCTGCAAGGATAATGTGCTCAGAGCTGTCACAGGCAACCTCTACGAATCAAGTAAGATAGCTTGTTGGAAAGCCATGATAGCTGAGTTTGACCTACACTACATAGCGCAGTCATCAGTTAAGGGTCAAGCTATAGAAACTCAAATAACTACATTACCAATGCATGATCAAGCGACAATAGAGCCAGAGTTCCCAGATGAAAATGTAAGTGCAATAGATATAGTGTCTGATGACTATGATGCCATTTTGAATTTTGATGGAGCATCCACCTCCTGAGGGGGAAGTGCCACCGCCGTCATCACCTATCTCTCCAGGGAGATTCGACCCTTTGCTTATCGTTTCAATTTTCACTGTACCAACAATGTAGCAGAGTATGAAGGCCTCCTTAGAGGTCTCATAGCAGCACTAGCTTCCGACATCATACAACTCGTAGTCAGAGGTGACTCACAGTTAGTTCTAAATCAAGTCATTGACATTTACGCATGCAAAGAACGACACTTACAATCATACTGTGATTTGAATAAGCATTTGCTGAAGTGATTCAACAACATAGATGTACAACATGTTTCTAGAAATGATAATACCATTGCAGATGCACTTGCTACATTACCCTTAAACATAGCGTCAAACATGTTCCACACATTGCCTAGTTCTATAATCAGTTATGCTAAACCCATAACTGATGCTCCCAATGAATTACTGATTACATCTATTAGTACAACACACACAGTAGAATGGTATGATGACATAAAAGAGTACCTTGTACACAGCGAAACACTGCGACATTTAACAAATGTGCAAAAGGACGTAGTACGAAAACGTTCTTGATAGTATGCATTAGTGGATGACACGTTATGTTGTAGATCCTATGAAGGTATCCTGTTGATGTGCATTAGTAACACTGATGGCTAGACCATCGTGGAGCAAGTACATGAAGGACTCTGCGGAGGGCACATAGCACCTAAAGCAATGGCAACCAAAATAAGGTGTTTAGGGTACTATTGGCCACGCATGGAGTACGATTGTGTCTCCAAGGTTAAAATGTGTGATACATGTCAAAAGCATGGTAATCTCATACATGTCCCACCCAATGAATTGCATACAGCTCAAATCACATGGCCTTTCTAGAAATGGGGATTGGACATCATTGGACCAATAACTCCCCCATCTTCAGTGGGGCATAGCTTCATCATAATCACAATTGAATATTTCATGAAATGGATGGAGGCTATTCCTGTTAGAAAAACTACATCAAAACAAGTGTGCAGCTTTATCCTGGAAAACATCGTAACCCACTTTAGCATCCCGATGACCATCATTACTAATAATGGATCATAATTCAACAGTGTTCTACGATAGCTTAGGCATTAAACATTCATTCTTATCCCCATATTACCATCAAAGCAACGGATAAGCAGAAGCCACAAACAAGATTGTCATCTTGGTGCTGAAGAAGATGCTTACCCAGAGCAAGAAAAGATGGCGTGAATAGTTAGTATACGCATTATGGGCTTATCGCACTACACATCAGATGTCCATAGGTAAAACTCCATATAGCCTTGTTTATGGTTCTGAAGCTTTTTTACCTTTGGAACTGCAGGTACCATCATTAAGGATCACACTCTCCGGACTCCTTGACGAGGGTCAATACAATGACTTCTGCATTGTTGACTTGGACTCGATGGAAGAGGAACACACATGTGTGCTCGATCAGATTGAATGGTACTAGAAAAAACAATGACACCGCCATCAACATGACATTCACAAGCGCCCGATCAAAGAAGTCGACCTCGTACTTAAGGCATTCCATGAAGATGTGGATAAGTTTGCAGCAAACTAGGAAGGGCCCTACTTGGTCACCAAAGCATACAAAAACGGAGCATTTAAGCTAGCTGACATGAATAGTAATGAGCTCACTCATCCAATGAACCACCTGTACCTCAAATCATTTCACATCTAAACATCTCAGGTATGCCTTCGTCCTAGAATCATGACAGTAAACTGATACCATAGAACATCCTAGAATCATGACGGTAAACTGATACCACAGAACATCCTGGAATCATGATGGTAAACTGATACCACAGAACATCCTAGAATCATGATGGTAAACTGATACCACAGAACGTCTGCAATGACAATAAACTAGCACCCAGCCGGAATGACATTAAACTACCATAGTTTCGTTCGCTGGAGTCTGCTAAGACTGTAAGCTGGTTTGCCTCTCCACAGTCTGCCAAGACTATAAACTAGCAATGCACCATCTGTTACGATGCTAAACTAGCAACATCCAATGGGTTATGACATAAAACTAACCCATGACAGTCTACTACAACTAGAAACTGGTAGCTTCATCTCTAACCTCCCGATCGGTAGCTGCATTCAAACTTCATCAGAGCCGTTGCCTCACTCATCAGTAGTTGATCTTCACAGCATTGCTTCCATGCATATTCAGTGCTTGAAATCTCATCTAGTGATTTTGTTTCATTAGTTGCTATTCAAATCTATTACTCATTCACTCATGGTTTTCTTGTCTTCTTGGAGTTGTGTTTGCAAGATGACACTTAGCAGTGTTCGTACAAGAATGCACTTCATCACAGTAGCAAGTTACCATATTTTTCCTAACACACGTAACTAGGTTAATCAAGCCCTTCACTAGTACATCCCCATTTCCCATTACTTTTTCCATCTATTCCTCAACATACCCTACTCAGTTACACCTCTGATACACCCAGTACACCTAAAACTTTGAGCACACCGTTGCACACTACAACACTTTTAAGCAGTTGCAACACACAACATGGCACTTGAGCATGAGTACAAGATCAAAACAAAGCTCTTTCCAAAAAAAAACCAAAAAAAAAAATAAAGAAAAAGAAAAAAAAAGACAACAAAAGAAAAAAAGAGCAAAGAGCAAAGAGCAAAAAATCCAAAAAGAAACACAAGACCCTTGGAACTTCCCATACAAGCCCCAAGCGGGAAGGCAGTTGTCTTGGAAGCAAGTACTCATGTCTCAAGTGCTCAAGTAAAATCTCATTGCATGGATTTGTCTCTCTGCCAATAGGTCCCTTTAACATTAAACAAAGGCCCTATTCCTCCAAATAATGCAACACATCATCACGTGGCTTTGGCTCTCCGCCAACAGGTCCCCTTTAACATTAAACAAAGGCCCTATTCCTCCAAAGAACCCAACACATCATCACGTGGCTTTGGTTGTGCCAACAAGTTTTTTTAAATACTAAACAAGAGTCTTGTTCCACAAAAGGATGTACACCTCATGGTTTGGTTCTAAGTTTGCTAGACAATGGCTATTGACAAAGATCAACAGGACCTCTATGCACACCAGAGCATCCCCTTCACCATGCACAATCCCTTGATCAGTTCCCAATCCCCAAAATTTCCATTTCCCTATCCAGCTACAAACTTCATTTCCCCAATCCCATGTACTACTGAACACGGTGCGATGACATCTGGCCAAGTGTCAAAGGACAATATTTCTACCAAGTTGCTTATGGTGTTTTGTACTTCTTTGTTGACACTTCTCGGGTCGATTCCTCCAAGAGCCAACAAAGAGGGGCCAATGAAAAACCACAAAATTATGAGTTTATTACTCCTCTGACAAGAATCAAGCTAAGTCATGATGCTCCCCAGCATGACTGAAGCTTGAAGACCTCACAGACAGCTTCAAACGGAGTTGAAGTGAGCAAGAAATGGTTCCCTGGGATCCACAGAAGACTACGATGACATCCAGCATCAAACCTAGCAAATATTGAGCCCAAAATACTTGGTTTTCATTAAGCATGCATCCTATATGCCCAGTGTGTACTCCCAGCATGTATGACTAGCATGTATGCCCAACGTGTTCGCCCAGCATGTGACTTCAAAGGTGACCCAAAATAGGCACTTCAAAGCAAGATTTTTACAAGGCATCAACTCTCACAGACAAGGAAATTTTTAGGCATCATCATGGGCTTAGGAAAATTGAGTTTTGACTTTGAAATCATGCATTTTGGAGCTCACACACTGAGCATGTACATCCTGCATGCCCAATGTGTACGCCCAGCATGCAGCCTAATGTACACCAGTCGCAACCTTCCAAAACCATGTCAGATCGAGTCCAAATGAGCCCAAGTTTGACAGGAAGCATTCTCATGATCCAAGGGCCAAATTTAATATTTTCTATTTTAACAGTATATTCATTTGAAAAGTTCAATTCTCTTGCATTGGGAAAGTTTGTACGCTGAGTTCACACACCCAGCATGTACACGCTGGCATGCAGCACGCTGTATAGTTGTAATTCTCTTTGCACTCAGAAAATGTAGCCACATGTCACCCAACCCGAAATTCTCTCACCCACGGCCACACATACCCTTCCAGATCCGAATCCAACGTCCAAAAACCTCATAAAAACCCCAAATTTCCACTAGATCGGGGTTGGCAATTTTGGGCAAACAAGAGACAAAAAAAACCTGAGGGTACTTAGCAAATCAAGGAGGAACCCCATACGCTGGACTTCTACCCTGTATACTGAGTATACAGCCTTCACACTGCACCTGTAGTTTAAACCAGTCAACCATCACCCCTTCGCATCAACCAGGGCTCTTCGTCCACCTTGTGTCAGATTCACAACTATGTTCAGACCTGTGCATTGTAATCTCATTTTGCAATAAAGTTGTTTCATTTCTAGTCAAGATTTGTTACAATTTTGATACATTTTTATTTGCCTCAGTATTTTTCTTTCTTTCTTTGCACGTTCATGTTCTGGTCAATGTTTATCATGTTGTTCACGCATAACCCAGCATATTGCACATTGATGTATGTTGTGGAAATCCTTGTCTGATCCACATGCAGACCACCCAAGGTACTCTACCTTCATCAATTTCAGCTCACCCTCAAGTGAAGGTAGGGTCTTCTATGCTCGTCCATAGATCCTGTGGTGCTTGTCCCCTTCCAGCCTTGCACTGACGATTTCAGATAGCACACTTAACCCATACTCTGCACCTATGATCGAAAACATCATGTAATGTTCTAATGAGCATATGGAACTATAACCAATACGAACATAGGAAATTTTTAGACTATTTAAGCTAGATTTGATGTTGTTTTTAGGACTTATGTTGGATCACACTTTGGCAAAATATAGTAGAGCATTGCAACAGATTTTCTGTAGCATTTGCAGCCCTAATTCCTAAGTGTTGAATAGACCTGTAGTAGCTTTCATTATGCAAATCAAGTGGGAGATAAGTGTAGATCTTACATAGAGCATACCCTACTACCTACACCAAATTACAAGAGATGCTTTTTATTCTCATGCTATTAGAGCCTTGATATGTACCTTCTAAACCACATGTTTTGAGCAGTATTCTTTATAACATTAAATACAAAGCTTGTAGTTTTTTCTTTGTCATATTTTCTATATTTTGTGATCTATTCTTAAGTCCCATTCTAAAATATCATTTTTATATGTTGCATTTTATTTTCATTTACGCATTTGAAAACAAACTCCCTAAGTCCTTAATCAATTAGCAAGACCTTTTAAGGTGCTTCAAATTCTTCCTAGAACTATGGATCTTGGAGCTAAATAATTTCGTACTAAGATTTTTGGTTCTCTAACACTAAATTTTTTAGTCATTACAATTTTTGGCACTAAAAGAAGGGCCTCTACCTAACTTCTTAGCCCAAAACCTACTTAGTAAAATTCCCTATTTGTTTCTACCTTGATGTGTAAACGCATTTGGCCAAACCAAATTTTTTTAGATTTTTCTTATTCCATGTACTTTGCTATTCTTGTTCCTTGTACTTTGCAATTGAAAAATTAATTTTTGTAGTTTCAATGCACACTACTACCAAAGTTTCCTATCATTGCAATTCATAGCTTTTTTCCTTTTTTATTCATATGCTAAAGCCTATATGCATTTCTTATCTATCTCATCAAATACGCTAGAAAAAATTTAAAACAAAAATAAATCATTTTGACAATTACAGTTTGTATTATTTTCATATTTTATGTTCTTATGTTTTAAAGCCTAATTTTCTTCATATGTTATAGCTTCACAAGTTATAGCCTCACACACTACAACCTTTACATGCTATAGCTTCACACACTATAGTTTCACATGGTACAACTCCTACACATTGTAGGTCCCACATGCTATGAGTTTTACATGTTGTAGTCTCACACTTTGTGAATCTTACACGTTGCAAATTGATAGCTTATTTGAAACATCATAAACCTTAAAATCCTTAATCACCTTGACCAATTAATTTTTCTACTATGTTTTATGCCTTTTGTTTCTACCATCCTACCTCACCAAAACATTTCCATGGCTGCTAACAAACAATTCATCTACATGTATGAGCCTAGAGACCCAGCTATGATAGAGTGCATGTAATCCCTTAGGTTAATGTGATGCAATCTTGCACACACTAGTATCACTGAGAAGTATTATAACTTTATATGTGCAAAGATTCAAGTTGGCCTATCCATATTACACAAATAGTTGGACTCCAAGTGTGAGTTGGATCTTGTTCATCAAAATAAAGAGGAGTATGTTCCCTCCCCATATGTTAAATTCAAAATTTTGGAAATTTATGTTAACCTATTAGCCTAAATGGTAGAGGCTAATGAGAAAGCTAGGGCATGTGAGGAAGGTATCTTAAGGTAAGACTAGAAGGACTAGGACGAATTCAAGGGGTACTATGACAATGATGTTAGTGAGGAGGAAAATGTACAACATTCCCTCTCCAACTTTGTTGTAAACAATCCCTTGTATTCCACATAGGTAATACCTATCATCTTCATGGGCCAAACTTTCCAACTAGTTTCCCAAGTCTTCTCCATGTTTACATCTCTCCCCTTCATAAACCAACCTCCTCCACATGGCCATCATCAACTACTGCTTTCATCCCAATTCCTTTTACTCTTTTAGTAGATCCTTCTTTGGGATCTCAAGTTCCCCAAACCTCTTGCATTCCCTTATCCCAACCCAAAAATCATTTTTCCTATTCAACCCTCCTAGAATAATGACAACAAGGCCTTTCCAATCAATGCCACAACCCATTACCTAGCCTCAATCCATTCAACCACTAGTACAACCAACTATCCAACTAACATAACTTACAAGAGTGCCTCAAAGCCTAGATCAAGCTTTTCAACTAATCTAAAGCCTCACTAATAAATTGAAGAAACTTGAGGCCAATACCACATAGACAGTAAAAGTCATGGAATTTTACCAAGGTCCCCAATCAGTCCCAATGTCTCACCAAATAACTCTTCATATAGGCATCCCAATTCCTCACTTCACTAAATACATTGATGAAGGTAATCCCAATGCTTACCTAATTACCTTATGTTTAGAGTTCTTATTATTGTAGGCTTAGTTCCATACCATATTATGTGTCTTTTCCATGTCCTTGACTCAAAAAGCTCTTAACTATTATTGAGGGCTACCTATAGGACCTATCTCTTTTCTAGATAACTTGGTAAACCAATTCATTAACCATTTCAAGTATAACTTAAAAACTTAAAAAATACTTGATTAACTCATGAAAGTGAGATAAGGATCCCTTGATCCCATCCAAAAGTTTATACAAAGGTGGAATGTCATGCTTAATGAAATACCTAAATCCATATTTGAAATATACCTTTTGGCCATTTTCAAGGGGATGGTTAATGAATTTATTAAGTCATAACTTTATTATTTGGATCCCTGGTCCCTTAGTCAAGCCTTTTCCTAAGTTAAGAACATAAAGGATGCAACAGAAGCCAATAATGATCTCACATATGTAACCTATAGGAACCAATGCATGAAAAGGAATAGGGATAAGGGCAAATAAGCACATGTAGCCATGGCCATAGTGGCCAAAACATCTAAAACAATCCAAGGACAAAAAATAATGCAATCTAAATCCCCTATCACTACTCCCTAACCATCAACATTGCATTCTTTCATGTCTAATCATTCAAAGCCCAACTTTGAGTGGAAAGATCGGTCTAAGTATACCAAACTACCCATGAAACCATCAAAGCTTCTTGATTAGTTACTCAAGAGCAACCATATCTAATACAAGCAACTATATAAGAATGCTCATAAGAGGCATGATTCCCTATGTAAGATCACCAAGGATCCCATCATATCCATGAAAGATGATCTTGTCATGCCCAAATACTTCAAGTTAGATAGATTATGCCACTACCATTAGCTTCCTAGCCATGATACTAATTTTTTTTGGCCTTAAAATATTATTTATAGAAGATGATAGATAACTGAGAGTTAGTCCTAGATGTGTCGAACCCTATTGGGACTTAAAATTAGACCATGAAGGTATACAAGGATCCCCTCAATGCAAATAATGATCAATTCACCATAGCTACTTTCAACATACATGACAAGTTTGAAACCACTAGGAAATTATTTTTTATTCAAGTACCTCCTCATAGTGAACAAAATTCTATGAGTTTAAGAACTTCATTTGTTATAATGATACCACCACCTATGGATCCCAAAGAACTTTTTCTCATTAGAGTAGCCTCCTTCCTCCCCCAATAAACCTATAGCCTAGGTTGACCAGTGTTCACCCATAGTGACTAATGCCTCGACCTCTTCCCAACCAAATAATAAGAAGTCATGTCAAAAACAACTCAATAAGCTAGCTTTGGGGCCTAAGGCTAAGGATACTAACCAACCAAATTTGTGGAAGGAAGTAGGTCCACTAAATCCTACTCTAATTTCACCCATACACATGGATTCCAATGCTCAAACTACATCTATGAGCTAACCCATGGAGGACAATCAAAAATAAGAGAAGGAAAATGATCCAAAATAACAAACATTGAAATATGAGATCAAAATCCTAGGTAGAATGGAGAAGATAAAAGCCAAAAAAATTGATAAGGGATCCAAGAATGATAAAGAATTCCTTACTACCATGGAGCAAGTCAAGCTCTTACTAAAGAAAAATGAATTCTTCCTAAGCTTGTAAAACATGGTTATGACCTCTCATGCCCATCATGAAACCCTAGTTAAGATATTAACTTCCATTCCCATCAATGAGGATATCCTAGCCAATAATAAATCTATCCATGTAGTGATAGTACCACCCTTACCTAGGGAAGAAACAAAGTCAACCACCTTAATGTTTTGTCACAATGAGGTAAAATCCAATCCTTAAAGTGATGAGGTGTCTAGAGCTTCCCTTTCTATAAAAATTAGAGTTAGTTAGTACAAGGTTCACCAAGTATACATAGATGATAGGGTGGCCAAACACATTATCCCTTGCCCTATCATGAAGCCCTTAGGTTTGGTTGAACACATCTAGAACAACTTTACCTCTATAGTTTAATCATTTAATGAGTTACACATAGTGGCAAGAGGAATGATTACATTAGACTTCATGTCTAGGAAATAATTCCTTATGTCTAGTAATTTCCTTATGGTGGAAGAGATACTAGCTTTCAACCTAATCTTAGAAAGACCTTGGTTGGCCAAATTTCAAGCAGTCTCTCCTTGATCCATCACAAAATTCACCTAACTTATTATCTACACATTTAGGCCATTTAATGGAGTAGGATTTATGATTGAAAGGGGATTCCAAGCCTAAGAAAAGAGATGATCTTTGGAAAGGTATGCTAGAAGTAAATTTGATGAACCATTACCCATGGAGTATAGGACGAAGAGAAAAATAGAACAAAGATGCAAAGTTTTCAAAGGTTCTCCTAGTTGGTTATTTTTGGTAAGGAAAATTATTACTAGCATAAAGGGATCCAATTAAAGTCCTTCACAAATGGATATAGGAACTTTTCTTGAATCAATACTCTCCAAGAAAACTCAAGCATAAGATGACATTGTCAAATTTGTAGTGGATATGTAGTTATTGGATGAGAAACAAGTTAATAATATTAGTGACATATGATATTTTTTCCATGATTTTCCATGGAAACATGTTCAACATGTTATTGGATAACAAGCATAGGAAGATCTCCAACAGAGAGGGATTATCTCTAAAGTCAATTTTAGAGCCCATGTGCTTCATCCCATTTTCTAGTATTTCATAACAAAATCAAGGGAAGCCAAAGAATAAATGGAGAAAATCAACTCATTGGTAAATCAAGGGTTAGGAACCCCTTTGAGAAAATCATTCTTGGAGTTGCCAACACTTCTCATTGACCATGAATACAAGCTTGTTTGCCACAGTGCATAGGAACTTAAAAGTTTCAAAGACTCTTAAGAATCTACAACCTACAATTGCTACTATTGTTGTTGTAGAAACTTCAACCAAAACAAATGCTATGATGGCTTCATACCTCTCATTTCCGTCCATAGAAAATGGTATAGTAGTGAGCACACATCATGGATGCATACATTGCAAATAGGCAAGATCCAAAAAACTATCATTGTTGCATGTGAACAACTAGAATTCGAACTAGGGAAACCTGTTAATCTTGTAAGATAGCATCACAGATGAATCAGGCTCATATGTGATCTATGTGTAGCGACCGAAAATGTCAATGGCTGGAACACTGAGAGGTTGCCGGGTGAACAGTTTAACCTCGGATTCATGAAAGGGCCATGTTGGAGAAAAATGGAAGTAGGGAGCCTTTGAATAGTTTGGTTGATCAGATAGGGACTTAATCGGTGTATCTTAACCTTATGTAAATGTTTGTTTTGAAAGCGAGACATGCAAGATAAATTGATGATCAATAAATGCAAGACATCAAAAATTGTGTGAAACAACAATTATAATGAGGAAATAATAAGACAAACTTGGGTGAGAAAGTGCATCACCCCAAACTCTTGGATTTGATTCTTTGCCTTGTTTGAAAGATGTACAATAGATTATGCAATGCCGGAGAGACACTGCTTACACTGAGTGGTATATTCACAGTTCCTCTACTTGCTGATCTATTTGCTAAGATGTCAAAATGCTTGACTCATAAAGGGATGTTTGGAGCCAACCAGAGAGCTCAAAGGTAACTAGAACACTCAAGAAAAGTGCCAACTATGCCTTCTGAAAGCCAACTCAAAAGCCAACTATAGCAAAAAGCCAACTCTATTTGCCAAGGAGCCAATCAACAAGCCAACTAGCCAAGGTGAAAAGCCAACAGGCCAACTACTCTTGCTAATGTAAAAAAGCCAACCAGCCAATTGTGCTTTCCAATGTCCAAAAAGCTAAGCCTTTGAGCACTATTTTCTAGGGTATTTATAGGGCTAGGAGCAAGAGAGAAATTTGGTCTAGATGCCATGTGTCCTAAAACCCACAAGGTGCTAACATGCCTGTACCGTGTAGGTGTGCAATGCTAGATGTGAACTTGATTACACTGTGACCATATTGTTGGAACTTCATGTGTCAAGATCTAGTGTGCTAACAAAGCAAGAAAAATGAAGCCTATGCTCTAGGACTACGTCTTCCCTGCTCTTACAAGTAGGGTTAAGCGTAGGAAAAATTGTTTTGAGAGATGACCAGGGGTGCGCAAGATGAAGTAAAATTGCTGATTCCACCAAGGAGATACCAAAGTGAGGAAGATTATTGTCAACAAGTTCTAGAGCTACCTACAAATTTCTTGATGCTTCCATACCAATGTTGTGTTACTCACATTGTTGAGCACCTTATCATAGTGTAAGTCGTTGCTTTCTACGCTATGCTACACTAGGTAGCATAGCATAGCATAGCCACTAGTCTCAACTAAAATTTGCATTGAAACTGAAAAGCATTTGTTTGAGTTTTAGTCATGCTAACAACTACAACTTTTGTCCTTTATGTTGGGAAGCCTTTGAACTTGTTGAACTCATATTTGCAACACTTTTTCTACTTTTTCATTGTTGCTATGTTCTGCTATGCTATGTAGCATAGAACAATGTAGCAGCCAATGTATCCTGCTTCATTCAATCCACCATTTTCTAGCAAGGAACTTTGCTCGAGGCCTGGGGGCCAAGTGGGGCAACCGATTTTGGAAGTTCAAGTGTTGCCGAGTGCAACTTTCTTGTTAGAATCACTTGGTAAGATAGGCCTTTTAGCTTTGTCTTTCCTACACTATGTTACATTACATAGCATAGCACCTTGTGTTGACTAAATCTTAACTTGCTTTGCAATCACTTTGTCAATTTACACTTGGACATTTGATCAACTATCTTTCAAGGCTTGCTATGTTGCATAGCGTAGCATAGCGTAGAAGTCACTAGAAAACTTGTTAAACTATTTTGCTCATCCCAAACACCTTCGGCAACTTCTAGCATAGTTTCTAGGTAGACTGCCAGCCAGATCAGTTGTCCAGTTGGGCAGGCTAGAGAGTCCATTGGGCCTGTCAGCTCTAGAGATAGAAATCTTGCTAGACTGGACTGTCCAACCTCAGTGCCTACATTTTCATGTTGAACTATCATGATGCTACACTTGTGGAAGTCCTTGCCTAAATTCCAAGACCCTACTAAAGCATGAGGGTCTTGAAATTTTATGGTGTTTCATTGGCCCCTCTTTGTCGATGTTTGGAGGATATACCCGATAGACATTGACAAGGAATACAAAATACCATTAAGGATAAGTCACCAACATCACTCTCTGGTGGTTTCTCAAATGTTTCTTTGCTGTGCTTGGGAGTAACAAGATAGTTATATGAGGGAAGGGGGAAAGGGTGAACTTGAGGGGATAGGCTCAGGAAAAGGAAAGATGAAATGTAGCATAGTTCCTCGTTAGAGTGCTTGTGAGGGAATTAACATGTCTAAACATTTTTCTTTTGCTAGCTTCTGACCTCTCATTGAAATGCTTGGAGAGGATCATTGCGAAATAGCTGGTGTGCCATTTGTTTTGGGCACATACTCTCTTCTCTTTTTTTTGCAAGCTCTCTTTTTTTGAGCTTTTCTATGCTTTTTCACTTTTCCTTTGTTTTTTAGCCATATTCATTTGCAAACAACCTTGTTATTTTAAGACAAGTGTTTTCTCCCTGGGATGAGTTTCCTACAGATGCTTCCCATGTGGTGAGTTGCATTATGTGCATCATGGACTTTGCAGTTGAGCATATGGGAGGGCTTTACACACATCGAGAAAGCTTGTAAATGAGATGTAAAAAGGAAAACTATAGGTATGAGAAACAACATGATGAAGGTTAGGAGGAAGGGCAGGATGTCAACTCCCAAGTAGCTAGGTTGGTTAGAGTAGTCACCTTGGAACAATGTGATGCCCTATCCTCCTAGCGAAACACATCCTTAACTGATGCCATCTCGATCCATATCCTACAAATGCAACAGAAAGAAGACCATAGAAATGTAACCATGAAATGCAACTAGGCAAAGGTCTTACTTTCTTTAGAAATCACTAAAGTGATAGGCACTATTGCTAAGGCATGTGATGTCTAAAGTAGGAAGGCTAGCAGTGGTTCTGGCAATGGCAAGTTGAAGGGACCGACATTGAGGGAGCTAGAAGTTGTAGTGATGCAAGTGCTTAGGAGTCCCTACCCAAGGCAAACATCATGTAGTTCAGCTATAAGGAGAGAGGCCCAACAGGTAAATATCTTTTGAGCTCAGACGATGGTGGGGGCTAGAGGGTAGCAACTTTCTAGTTGGACCACAATAGTGCTGGGGCTCTAGCAGTAGGTGCTGGTAATGGAAGCTACTGCCAGGGTGACGGGCCATGGCAGTGGTAGCTCCGAAAGGTTAGCAAGATGTTAGACGACATCTCTAGAGGATTAGAAAGATGTCAAGGGCAACAACATCACATTCATTCCAAAAGATTCTTTCTTGTCATCGTGAACTACATTTTGGAATTACAACGCTCCACCCTGCATGGGCATTGTGCACACTCACTTGTTTGAATGGTCGTGGATGCGAGTTGGGAACGTTGTGCCATGAACCTAGTTTAAGGTCCTGGTAGACCATATGATGTACTATTTTAAGGTCTCAGCAGATTGCAATGTGCTAGTTTAAGGTCCCAGCAGACCACTATGCTAGTTTAAGGTCCTAGTAGACCATTGTGCTAGTTTATCATTGTAGCAAATGGTGGATGGGCTAGTTTAAGGTCATAGCAAACCATCTATGCTAGTTTAACATCATAGCAGATGTTATGTGCCAGTTTATAGTCATGGTGGACTATCTGTGCCAGTTTATAGAAATAGCAAACTATCTGTGCCAATTTATAGTCATAGTGGACTATTTGTGCCAATTTATAATCATAGAGGACTATCGATGCTTACCTTGCTCCTTCATTAGACATAGTATGACTTCAAGTATAAGTGGTTCACAGGATTTCCAAACTCTCTACCATCCATGTCTACTAGCTTGAAGGCTCCATTCTCATAGGCTTTTGTGACTACAAATGGACCTTCCCAGTTTGCCAAAAAACTTGTTTGTATGTTCATGGATAGCTTTCAGAACTAGGTTCCCCTCTTTAATTGGCCATCGATGTAGGTCTGCATGATTCTTTTGACACTACTTTTCCTAATATCATTTGATGCGACCTAATGTTTGTGCCCACTCTTCCTTTAGGGAGTCGAGATCGATGATCCTTGACTCATTATTCTGGGCTTTATTTACGATGCTTGAAAGGATAATCTGTAGTGATGGTACCTACAATTCAAGAGGTAACACTACTTCAGATCCATAGACTAAGCTATAGGGGGTCTTACCTGTAGCCGTCATACACATTGTAAAGTAGGCCCACAACACGTAAAGGATTTTCTCATGCCATCACCTCTTGCTATTGCTAAGCATTCTTTTAAGCAAGTTGATGATGGCCTTGTTTGTTGCTTTTGCCTGACCATTAGCTTGCAGGTAATATGATGATGAAAAATATTACTTGATGCAAAGGTTGCTACAAAAGGTTCTAGTTTCCAAACTCCTAAACTATGGCCCATTGTCCATCACAATAGTTATGGGAAAACCAAACCTTGTTACGATGTTGTCTAAGATGAAGTGGCAAACCTATTGAAATGTAGTTTTACTTAGGGGGATAGCCTCTCCCCACTTCATGAAGTACTCGATGGTAGTAATGATGAAGCTATGTCCTGCGAAAGACTTAGGTGTTATGGGTCCTATGATATCTAGTCCCCATCATTGGAATGGCCACGTGATCTACATAGGATGCAACTTAGTAGGTGACATGTGTATAAGGTTTGCATGATGTTGGCACATGTCACACATCTTGACTTTAGTAAAACAATCTTGTTCCATGCAAGACCAGTAATACCCTAGGCATTTGATCTTAGCTACCATGGCCCTAGGAGCTATGTGTCCTTCACATAGTCCTTCTTGGACTTCGCTAACAATTGTTTGTGCCTCCTCCCAACCAACACAAGTTAACAATATTCCATAAAAGGAGCATTTACATAAGGTATTATCTCCTATGAGGACATACTGCCGTGCTCACTTTCAAATTGCATCCCTTTTGGTAGATGTCAAACCGTGGGGGGGTTCACCATGTTGCAGATAGGCTTTCATGTTAGCATAACACTCTTGGGCATTGGTAGTGCTTATAGTGGCCACATGTACTGCTTGGGTGATAGGATTTGTGCATTCTGTTATCGAAGCAGGTAAATTGGCGAACATGTGTGGTGGCACGTTTAATGCTAGCGTAGCTAAGGCATTGGCTACGGTGTTTTCGCTACATGGCACATGTTGGATGTCTATCATGGTGAATTGTTTCAACAAGTTTTTTGTCAAATCATAGTAAGGTTGTAAGTGAAAATATTTGCAGGTGTAGACCTCATGATTTGATTTACAATAAGTTTAGAGTCACCTCAGACTGCCAAATGTCAAATTTTCAATTCCCAAGCTGCTAAGAGACCCCTAAGGAGTCCTTCGTACTTAGCTACATTGTTTGTACAAAGGAACATGAAGTGGTAAACAAAAGGTTGCATGGTCCCCAAGGGGAATGTAATGATGGTGGCAACACTACCACCTCGCGTGGTTAAGGCACCATCGAAATGCAAAGTGGCCTCGAAATGTAATCGCACAAGGTTGATACTACTAACATTTTCATTAGGGAATTTAGGTTCTATGGTCACCTGATCATCAACGGGCAAGGTTACAAGTTGCATAGCTATTTCTTGTCCTTTCATTGATGATTGGGATACATAGTGTAAATCAAATTCCATTGTTATTACTTTCCATCGGGCTATCCTGCTACTTTCATATAACTTGTTTGTGATAGCCCAAAGTACATTGCTTTTGCATATAATGTTCACTTGGCTACAGAATAGGTAGTGTCTCCAATTTTTTAGCCTAAAAACTAAAGTGAGAAAATTCCTTTCCACTCTATTGTATTTGGCTTTGTGTGTTATTAATGCATGGCTTAGGTAATAGACTAGGGTTTTAGATTCATCTTCTCTTTTTTGGCATAACAACACTGCGATAGACATGTCTGAAGTAGCAAGGTAGATGTAGAAAGGCTTATCCATCTATTGTGGTTAAATACTTGGGAGGTGTAAAAGTTCTTTCTTCAAGTCATCGAAGGCTTGTTGACACTGTGTTGTCCACTCAAAGTTAATCCCCTTCTTTAGTAAGTGTTGCATGGGGTGTAACTTGTTAGTCAATCTTGCTATAAACCTTCTAATGAATTGTATTCTACCTTGCAACCTACGCAATTCTTTAATGTTACTAGGGGGTGCTAGGTTAACACTGGCCTTAACTTTGTCAGGCTCCACTCATATTCTAGCCTCTGATACTACAAACCCTAGCATGTGTCTAGTTTCTATGCTGAAAACACACTTCTTTAGATTAAGATGCAATTCATGCCTATGAAAACACTTTAGGACTACATCTAGATCAGTCATGTAATCGTTTAGTCTCTCTAGAAGGTAGTCGTTGAATATATAGGTCATGGCTCGTTGATAGGTTGCTTCGGCATTCTTTACACCAAAGGACATCATAATGTAACAAAAGGTAACCCAAGGGGTCATAAACGTAGTTTTCAATTGATGCTCTAGAATTATGTGAATTTGATTGTAACCTAAGAACCCATCCATGAAGGATAGTAAAGCGTGACCAATCGTAGTGTCGATAAGCTAATCGATACTTGGTAGTGGTAAGTCATCTTTAATCGTTACTTTGTTTAGATCCTGGAAGTCTATACAAATTCATATTCCTCCCACTTTCTTAGAGACCACAATAATGTTTGACATCCATTCTAAGTAATTGACCATGCGAATGAAGCTTTCTTGGTATAGCTTAGTGATTTTATCACGTATGGCTAGTGCAATTTTTGGTTTAATTTTTTGAGCCTTTTGTTTAATTGGTTTGACATGTGGGTCCAATACAATGTTATGTTGTATTAACCATGGTTCTAAGCCTGGCATGTCATTGTAGGACCATGCAAATACTTTGATGTTTTCTTGAAGGACTCTGGATACATCTTTTTGCATTTATTGATCTAGGAGGCAACTTAGTTTTAGTGACTTTATTTTCCCCTTGGATGTTGTTATTGGTGCTTCGATGAGAGGGTCCTTGGTCACATCCCTAGCCTCTAAGTCTAAGGCTTGGACAAAATGTTTGGGAAAATTTAGGGACATTTCTAGGGATGCTATAGTGTTATCAGTAGATGAATCCTAGTCTATCAACTCTAAGTTCATATATCTTGCAAGCTTGCCATGAGGACCTGCCAAGGTTAAAAGTGAGTGTAGATCATGCTGCATGGTCATCTTGTTCAACCTGCCATAATAAGAAGAAGCCTAGTCAAGTGATACATGTTTGTAGTTATAGCGCACAATAGTAAATATTTGCAAAGCAATAATGAAACATGTAATGATTGTTTATTTGGCCAAGTTCGCAAGTTACTAATTTAAGGTCTTGGTGGACCGTGAGTAGATTTGAGCATGCAATTGACATTAGCTCTACCAATTTAAGGTCGTGGTGGATCGTTAACAAGTTGTAAAGGTAAAGTTACTAGTTTAAGGTCTTTGGGGACTGTTAACTGGTTGGTGGACAAGGTTACTAGTTTAAGGTCTTTGTGGAATGTTAATAGGTTGGCGTTGTAGAGGCTACTAGTTTAAGGTCTTTGCAGACCATTAACAGGTAGGCTTTGTAAAATGTCACTAGTTTAAGGTCTTTGCAAATAGTGGTGCATAGGTTTTTTAGATAAATTTACTAGTTTAAGGTCTTTGCAGACCATGGTGTGTAGGCTTCATACAGGTAGGTTGCTAATTTAAGGTGGGGAAAAATTTTCGATTTGGCCCACCTATTTGTAAACAAGAATGCTACACTGTTGCAGGTTTACGACACGAAAGAATTACGCTATATTGGACATTCCACATTACTTGGGGTGTGAAAATGGCAAGTTCTTTTCATTGCATCAACTATAAATAGGGGTTTAGCCCTGGTAAAATTGTTGTTTTCATTGTCAAAGTAGAAAGTCCACATCCAAAGTGTAGTGCAATTGTTCCGGGAAAAAGCAAAATAGCATAGTGTAGTAGCCGATAGCATTTGCAGTGAAGCGATGTCACCTAAAGGCAAACGTAAGCATGGAGGGCTCACTAAGGTGGATGAAGTCAAGGACACTTTGGGGTGCCTAACCGAGGCACGTGTTGAAGTGCTAGAGGAGACTCCATCTACTCGGTAAGTTGTTACACCACCTTTTTTGTTCAAACTTCAGGAATCATTATTGTTGAAATCTGCATCTTTTACCACTCGTTTTGGTCATCTTTTTGGCCGTTACATTGTTGCTATTGCTAGTTAGCCACAACGGTTGTATGGAAATTATGCTATAGCTACATGCGGTATGACCTCGGCTGCCATTATTGTGATTGCCTTGTCGCAAGGGTTTGGGCAAGTTTGGATAGCTTAGAACATGGCTAGCATAGCATGCTGTCCTCAAGAGGGTTTGGCCATCTATGAGATTTGACAAATGAGACACGTGTTTAATGTAGTACAAAGCAAATTATTTTGTATAGCCGAAGTATGGTTGTAGCATAGTGAATTTTTACTTGTCTGCACTTTGTAATGTTTTTATTGTGATATGCCAGTATTTCATAAGGTCTTTTATGTTTGTCGTATTGTTACACTATTGAATCTATAATACCGCTGCATTGCTAAATTTATTAAGCTTGCCATATTGCCATGCTTGTCATAGTGTAAAGAAACCTAGTATTCCCAATTTTATGGGAACTGTAAAAAAACCAATTGGTTTGATAGGAAATGGACATCCCTCAGGCCACTCACCGTCGAAGATGTATTGGTTGATATCACACCATTTCCCACGCTGTTTAAACTTGGTATGCTAAAGTGTGAATTCATTGTTAAATTTTTAAGTGATGTTTAAATTTTACTAACCCTCTCTCTCTCCTTTTATTTTTTTGCAAATCATTCTTAGTGGTGAAGAAATCCTAGAAGGTGACTGTGGTCACCTCCAAGCATAACGAAACCAACCTCTTTTTTAAGTACGGGGAGGTGGAGAAGACCTAGTGTTGGCTCTACAATGGGGCTCCAACCACACTTGTCCATAACCTCCAAGAGGTTGGGCTTATGGACTTATTTTTGGCTATTAACCCAAGTGTCTCGCCTGTTGAGATGCTTTTCCTAGCCAACTCCTTTTCTGAAAAGACAAACCGATTCCGCACACGTGTTCACGGTGTGCACATGATGTTTGAGGTAAACGATCGATTGCTTGTGGTTTTTTTAGTGTTCCCACTACTGGTCTCCCTATGGGAGAAATATCCAAGAAATATGCACACAATCAGGAGGACATCGAGGACTGGCTGGGGGTTGCAAAGGATTGAAAAGGAATCTATATTGAAAAAGTCAAGCTATGGTTGGCCAAAACAGTTTACCCTATCTTTCATGTTTGTGCCTTCCCCAACTTGCTATCCCAAGAAAAAATCATTAGGATTGAGAAGTCTTGGATAATGAGGGATTTCATGGAAGAACGGACCCATTAAAATTGGGCCAAGCACCTTTGCAGAGGCATGCAGGCTGAAATGGTCAAGATTTATGGGAAGCTTGAATTCCATTTTAATGTGCACCATGCTTTCTTCATAGCCTGCCTATGGAATTTTGTATAATTCTTGGTAGTCCATGAGAATGGGGTCTGGGTACTACAAGATCATAGCCAGATTTTCAAACTGTGGATCTACCAAGTCTTCCATACCACCCAATCTCAGGATCCCCCGAAAGCTATTGGGGAGTCATTTTTGATGATGATAAGGGATTGGGTGGCATGTAGCTTTTGGGCCAAGGACAGTGTGGGAGAGGCACCCCCCATTATCATTGGTAGTGTCATAAGGGGGGAACACCTCATTGTAGAGATGGTGATGACCAAGCTGCAATGCAAGAGGTCCCATCCTACTGACGAGACCCCCCATACCAATGAAGAGAGGGGGAAGAAGCTACAATTCAAACTTTGTAGAGTGTAGCCTCTGATTGGTAAGTGTTCATTTTGTTTGCTAACATTTGCTATGTTGTGTTACACTAGGTAGCATTGCATAGCATAACATCTACTTCAGGTTGGTATAGTTTACTTACTATGACTATGCTTTATTAGTAGAGGAAGAAGAAGAAGAAGAGGGAGAAGGGGTGGTGGCCCCTACAACAAGGACGATTGATGAAAATGAAGAGGCTCTCGCTACAAAGGAGAGGGCCCTTATCGATGAGGAAGGGGCCCTTGTTACAAAAGAAAGAACCTTAGCTGGTGAGGAGGAAGTCTCCATTGATGAAGAGGAGGAGGAGACCCCTACCGATGAAGAAAGGGGCTTAGCAAATGACGAAGAGCTTCCTAGCAACTAGGATGAGGCACTTGCTGATGATCCTTTTGTTCAAAGCAACTTAGTGCTAAAGGGGCACATGATCATCAAGGATGCTGCTACACTGTTAGATCAGCTAGAAGGAGAGGGGCTTTATTTAGATGTTGGTGAGTTTGACCACATATTTGATAGTGTGTCGATGGGCAACCCTCCCACTATCACCCTTGAGGGTTTGCTGGGTAGGAGCTCTATTATGGTTCTCTCCACTTTAGCTAACATGTTTTACCATGCAGCTAATACCACTGTTGATACCTCCAGCCCATCCTTGATCTGCCTGCGACCATGGATCGAGACCCCTGATAAATTTACTTTCATGGAAGGGATGGTCGATGACATGATCGACCATCTAAGGTGGATCAACCTAGAAGTGGGTAAGTTAAAGTGCTATGCTAGGCTCTAAATTGTTGTTGCATTTGCCATGCATCTTTGATTAATGCATTTTTTATGCATTGTTGGTAGCCTCTCATCTCAAGTGGGACCCCAAACAAGCAGTTGAGGTTGACACCGTGCCTGAATTTCCACCAAAGGTGATCAAAGTACCTCGTCACGTATATCATGAAGCAAGCCAATGTGCACTATACTCAGCATGATCCTTGTGGGAATGCAGGTGTGTGAACGAAGACCTCTAGAAATGGGTCTAGAGGCTGAAAAAGGAGAAGGTCAACCTAACCACTAAGGTAGGAGATCTCTATTCCAGGAATGAATTCCTATTGGCCTGAGACACCAACAATGGTAGTTGGTGCATGACTGTCATTGACTACGTGAGGTACTAGATAGCCATGCGATGCAACAATAAGGCCACCTATGAAATAATAGATTAATGCATGTAAATGGACCTCTTAGCCTAGAAGAACCAAGACTGCAAAGATTATAGTGCCAAGGATTACGAGTGGGGGCAGGCACAGAAAAACCACAAACATATGTATAAGCTAGAACGTGCCACCTACTGTAACCAATATAGGGATGTCTCAGTCAAGTTACATACTCATGAGGTATTCCTTGATATTATTGGTGCTTCTGGGGCTTACGACAAGTTCATGTAATAAGTGACAGTGAGTGAATCTCCTGAAAGAAAAGTAACCTTTCCTACAGCTGAGACCACCACCACTACCTTTTCTCTAGGGCCACCAAGATGGAAATCCATAGAGAAGGAGAAATTTGCTACAAGTGCTGACCTGGGTAATAGGAATTGGGCTGATATCATGGAAGAGGAGATCTTGCGATGCCTAGTGATAGGCCTGGATCGAATACCCCCCAAACTAGATGCGGGGTCGTCTCGGGTTGGTTACCTTTTAGCATAGCAATAATTTATTTCATCTGAGTATTTATTAGAGCTTTAACTAACTATGTTTTCTTTGTGGTACAGACTCCAGATGAAAACACAAGGCCTAATGAACTAGGGAACAATGGAGTAGGCAAAGGGTCATAGAGTAGTAGCCGATCATTTTATTTGAATTCAAATAATGTTACAAACATTATTAATTTGTGAAAGACAAAATGAAATACAAAGAGATTTATTTTTCTTATGTGTTATGTGTTGTATTTATTTTTATTTTATTTTATTCTCTCTTTATTTATGAATTGAATTCATTAGGAGTGTCTCATTTTAGTTTTAGGCTATTTTAGGCCGTAACGATAGTTTAAGTTCATTTTGGGCCATTGCTAGTTTTAGGCCATTTCAGGCCATTGCTAGTTTTAGGCCATTTTGGGCCATCGTTAGTTTTAGGCCATTTCGGGCCATTGCATGATGGTATGGAAAAAGTTTGCTAGTTTTAGGCCTTAGTGGGCCGTGGCGTAATGTAAACAATAGATGTGATGTGAACGGTTTAAAGAATGAGTTAGACACTTAGCGTAGAGAAGTGAATGTGAAGCAAAGAAGGAATAAATTTATAATGAACGTTAATGTGGAGTTGTTACATGACATGAGTAATGATCATCCTCACAACTACTTTCTAATCCATCGTGGGCTTGGCGACATGTACAGCTAAGAGGCTTTCTTGTAGTATTCTTCTATGTCATTGTCTACTGCTTGAAAAAGTAATTTAGCCCATGCAGTTTCATTTTCTGAGCTGGTGTCTTGGGCTGACTCTTTTGTCAAGTAATTGGCTTTGGTAGAGATAAGTGTTTCATTCTCAGAGGTTATGACCTCTAAACCTTACTCCATATTGATGTTGTTTATCACCTGGGTTGCCACTTCATCACTATGGATCACCACCTCCTTTCCCACATAAGGTAGGTGGATTTCTTGACATATGGGTGAAGATGAAGCCCTAAGTTGGGCTAATCACAACCTCCCCAAAATCAAGTTAAACCTAGGAATCTCTTCTATCATGATAAATGTTGCACTTGTGGGGAATTGGTCCCCTACCACAAAATCAATGTGGATAGTTCCTTTCACCACTACCCATGCCCCATTGAATGACTTCAGATATGATGTTGTCGTGGGTTTGATTTGGTCCACCAAACCTAGTTTGTCCACTATGGGGAACGGGATGACGTTTGTAGTAGCCCCGTCATCAATGTGTACTCTTCAGATCTTGTGTTGACCAACCTAAATTATGATGAATAGGGGTGCTATCATTGCTTGAACCTTTTTAGGGTCTTCCTTAATGGACTTGTCATGGAATGTTAATTGGGATGGTTTTGGTTCTTTGGGCGTAGAAGGAAGCATGACCGAATGGATTGCTTTCTCCTCTACCGACATGTTTTCATCAACTAGTATGGATGTTAACATGCGAACCAAAGCCTCATGGTGTGTCATGGAAGTTATTACTAGGTCATACAGGCTCAAGGTTGTGTTCTTTTGTTTTAGAGCCTATTTTACCTAAGTACAAGCATTTAGGAGGTCTTTTCCACCTTCCTATTTTTTACCACCATTCTCTTTCTCCTTTCATCCTAGAAGATGAATTTCCCAAGGAGGAGTAGTTTGAGTTTAGGGCTAGACCCTTTTGGATGGGGTGGCGATGATCGTGCACACGTAGTGATGTTAACTTTTGGTGATGAGGTAGGCATAGATATAGAGGATGAAGGGGTAGGCTTGGAAGGACCTAGGATAGTACGTTCCTTAGCCATTTCACTCGTCAGATGCTCTTCCCATTTCCTTGAATGGGAAGGTTGTGATGTCATCTTATGTTGGTTTTGTAGGATGGGGGTAGTTCAGTGTTTGGCCCCCTAACGATGAACGGTATTTGTGGCATTAATGCAAGTGGTGGTGTAGTTTTGACTACAAAGGATGCAAGGGAAAATGTTTGAGGAGGAACCTTGAGGATGAATGGTTGTTGTGGTGTCTTTTTTTCCATTGTTGGTGTTGCTATGCTACATTGAGGTATACAAACCACAAACAACTACTATGGTGATTCTGGATTACCATCTATGCCAATGGTGTTGATAATGTACCCTGTGTCATTAACATTGAGGGGGTCCTTGTAAACATGCATGGATTGATTTTCGGGATGGACAAGGTTGCTTTTGTCCAGCACCAGCTTCCCCTAATCAATCATCCATTGAATGTCATATTTTAAGGCTAGACAGTAATCTGTATCGTGACCACAAAGTTGGTGGTTGTCACAGAACTTCTCCAACGTAAAGTTCTTAGGAACTAGGGGCTTGTTGGGCATAGCCAAGGAGGGATTCCTAAGGAGTTCATAATACCGTTGATGTCATTTGGTCACCTACTTAGACATCCACTTATGTTGAATGTACCCTGCCCCTAGCAATTGCTTCAAAAGTTCTAAAGGCTTGACAAGTAGAGGGGTGTACTTGGAGCGGTCTTTATGCTCGAAGTTGGGTTTAGGTAGGGTGGGTGCCTTTGGTGCCAACATGGAGGATTGGGCAGCATTACTTGGGCTAGGCACAGGGTTATTTGGCATTGTGGCCACTTTCTTTTTATTGTTGCTATTGGGCTTGGCCTAGTTTGCCACAGCGGCCACCATGGCCGTTGCAGCCTTGCCCTTTTCTTTATCTTTTTTGGTATATGCATTTTTATATGCAACATAGGCTAGATTCTTACTAGTTTTGGCTACATCTTGGATGCTTTTTGTCTAGGCAAAAGCTTGACTGAGAGAGCACGGGGCTAGGTAGTACAGCTTGGATTTGATGAAATCATTCACCGCCCCCTTGAAGATGGCTAGCAAATGGGCCTCTACAATAGGCTCATAGATCTCATTCAAGGTGGTGCTCCACCACTATATAAACCTTTGCATCAACTCTAGTGGGTCTTTCTTAACTACCATTAACTGATCCAGCGTGACTTCGAGCTTCAAGTTATACTTGAAGCGGGTCATGAACTGGGTCAGGAGCTCTTCCAATGTTGAGATGGAGGCATGCGAGAGTGCGTGGTACTAGTATAAATATTTTCCTGTCGAGGACATAGCAAAGACATAAATAATGGTGTGTGGCCATTGTTGTAGCAACAATGATTCAGATCTAAATGTGACTAAATGTGCATTAGGGTCGCCCTCCTCATTGTAGTTTGTGAATTGGGGGAGTGGCATCCCAAGGGGTAATGTAAGTATAGGAACTATTGGGCTAATGGGGTCATCATGGTAGAAATCCATGACCTATACCGTGTCAGAATTGACAGCTTTGAGGCATTTAAATTCTTTAGTGATGGTCTAGATAAGTTGAAATGCTTGATCCAGCCCTGGAGATGACACAGATAGTCGTGGGGTTGCAAGAGCAACCATCATTTATGGCATAGTAAGGGTAGAGGCTTGGCTCATAAGGGGGCCTTTAGGGCTACCCTTGTGAAGGGTGCTACTTATTAGGTCCACCACCTAGTGGGTGGTGCTGCTACAGTGGTGATCACTAGTGGTGCTGCAGGGTTAGTCATTTGCATGACTAGAATGGGCCATAGTCTCATGCTTGGTTGCGACACCTGTAGGACTTGGTATGCTTGGTGGTAAGGGTAGTGCGACATCTAGTGGGGCTACAAAATAGGAAGCGAAGTGGCTAGGGTCCACCACGTGGTTGGGATTGGACCTGTCATTGATGATGGAACAAATGCAAACAATGAGATAGGAGTGAAGGCTCTGGGTAGCTGTGAAGTAGATGCGGTATGTATGTAGGGCAACGTAGGTGTAACTGGTGCTTGGTACAAGGATGGAATAGAATGGGGGAAAGAGTGCCTATGTATGAAACTAAGCAAGGCGCTTGCTGATATGCTGAGGGTGCAGGATGGCTTCCCATGGCTGATAAAAGCATAGATTAAGGCAGATTCGTTGTGATCACAAAGGGAGCCATCATAGAAAGGGGGTTGGACTTGAAAACCATGGTGGGAGGGATGCTCACAAGGTAGGTTTGACCATCCCCCTTGGATTGGGAGTCCAGGTCTCTCTATCCATCTTGAAACACTTCATCGTAATGGGATATCATGTCCCACTCCCTAGGCTTACTGACTCTTAGTAGCTGATCTAGGATCCACTGATACATCTCCGTTAGGGGGATGACAACGTTGGGGGTAGGGAAAAACTCCCTCCCATTTTGATGAAGGAACTCAAAATTGCCTTTGTGCTCAAGTTCTTGGTGATCCAGGGGAAGACTTTCCTAGATCTTTGTACAGATGAAGTTGTAACATTCAGCGTCTTGTGCCAAGAGCTTGGGCAACAAATGTTGAATCCTAAGGAACTGGCATGGCACCAGCACTGGGTTAGGTGGCCACTTAACACCCATCGTGCTTTGGACCGAGAAAGGAACCTCAAGGCTGAAGGTGAAAATAGTGATCATTGTCAAAATCATCTTGCATGGTAAAAGGGTAGATTGCAAACTAGAAACACAGAAATCGATGGGAGATTGGAGGCTTTTTATCCTACCAGGTTTCAAAGAAACCATTGTCACAACCAATCTACACCACATGATGCATAAATAACCATAAAAGGGTTTCACATCTATGCTAGTTCATGATGGGGTATAGAGAATATGCAGGACTACTCGTAGGACATGAAAGAGGCACTAAAAGGTCCTCCTTCTAGTGCCAAAAAATGTAGCAACCAAAAACATCGGTGGCTGTAACACTAAGAGGTTTCCAAGAAAATAGTTTAATCTCAGATTCATGCAAGGGCCATGCTGGAGAAAAATGGAAGCAGGGAGCCTTTGAATAGTTTGGTTGATCAGGTAGGGACTTAATCAGTGTATCTTAACCTTATGTAAACGTTTGTTTTGAAAGAGAGACATGCAAGATAAATTGATGATCAATAAATGCAAGACAGCAAAAATAGTGCGAAACAACGATTATAATGAGGAAATAATAAGACAAACTCAGGTGAGAAAGTACACCACCCCAAAGTCTTAGATTTGATTCTTTGCCTTGGTTGAAAGATGTACAACAAGTTATGCAACACCGGAGAGACACTACTTACATTGAGCGCTATAGTCACAGTTCATCTACTTGCTAATCTATTTGCTAAGATGTCAAAATGTTTGACTCACAAAGGGATGTTTGGAGCCAACAAGAGAGCTCAATGGTAACTAAAACACTCAAGAAAAATACCAACTATGCCTTCTGAAAGGTAACTCAAAAGCCAACTGCAGTGAAAAGCCAACTCTATTTGCCAAGGAGCCAATCAACAAGCCAACTAGCCAACTGCTCTTGCTAAAGTAAAAAAGCCAACCAACCAACTATGCTTGACAATGTCCAAAAAGCTAACCCTTTGAGTGTTGTTTTCTAGGGTATTTATAGGGCTAGGAGTAAGAGAGAAATGTGGTCTGGATGCCACGTGTCCTAGACCCACAAGGTGCTAACATGCCTATACCGTGTAGGTGTGCAATGGTGCATGTGAACTTGGTTACACTATCACCATACCGTAGGAATTACATGTGTCAAGATCTAGTGTGCTAACAACGCAAGTGAAATGGAGCCTATGCTCTAGGACTATGTCTTCCCTACTCTTACGAGCAGGGTCAAGCGTAGGAACAACTGTTTTGAAAGCTGACCAGGGGTGTGCACAATGAAGTAAAATTGCTGATTCTACCAAGGAGATGCTAGAGTGAGGAAGATTGTTGTCAATAAGTTCTAGAGCTACCTAGAGATGTTTTGATGCTTTCGTACCAGTGTTGCATTACTCACACTATCGAGCACCTTGTCGTAGTGTAAGTGCCTACTTGCTATGCTATTCTACACTATGTAGCGTAGCATAGCATAGCCATTGGTCTTGACTGAAATTTGCGTTGGAGCTAAAAAGCATTTTTCTTAGGTTTAGTTATGCTAACAACTGCAACTTTTTTCCATTATGTTAGGAAGCCTTTGAACTCTCTGAACTTATGTTTAAAACACTTTTGCTACATTTTCATTATTGCTACACTATGCTACGCTATGTAGCATAGCACAACGTAGTAGTGAGCGTATCCTGCTTCTTTGTTCAATTTGCCATTTTCTAGGAAGAAAATTTGCTTAAGGCCTGGAGGCTAAGTGGGGCAACTAGTTTTGGAGGCTGAAGTCTTACTGAGTGCAACTTTCTTGTTAGAATCACTTGGAAAGACGAGCCTTTTTCCTTTGCCTTTGTTACACTACATAGCGTAGCATAGCGTAGGATCTTGCATTGACTAAATCTTGACTTGCTTTGTGATCACTTTGTCAATTCGCACTTGGATTCTTGAGAAACTATCTTTCAAGGCTTGCTACACTGCATAGCATAGTGTAGCATAGCAATCACTAGAAAACTTTCTGAATTGTTTCGTTCATCCCAAAAACCTTCAGCAACTTCTAGCATGGTTTCTGGGTAGACTATCAACCGGATCAGTTTTCCAGTTGGGCTGGCCGAAGAGTCCATCAGGCCTGTCAGCTCTGGAGATAGAAAAATTGCTGGTCTAGCTAGTCCAACCTCAGTGCCTACATTTTCCTACTGAACTATCATGACATTGCACTTGTGGAAGTCCTTGCCTAAATTCCAAGACCTTGTTGAAGCATGAGGATCCTGAAATTTTATGGTGTTTCACTATGTTTTAGTGCATATCATGGCCATGAATGTGATATTTAGTAGTGGAAATCCCAACTACATGGCTCTCCTTGCATCAGGATTTGCCATTTTTCTGGAGAACACACACTCAAAACTTTCAAATTTCAATAAAATTTCATTTGTAACTCACTCAATTAGTGGTGGTGCTAATACTATTGAAGGATCTCTACTCATAGTAGCATTCCAAATCTTGGTTGATTCAGCTGAAATAGCAAAGTTTTCTCTTGTCTTCATCGCAATTGTTAACAGTCTAATTTCCTACATAGTCAAACAAAGAAAGGAACACTGGGAGATGATGATAGTAAGTAAAAAAGGCTTCAAAATGTTAAAAAGATGTTCTATTGATTGAAGAAAATTTTATGTGGATATGAAGCTAGCATCAAGTGCAAATGTAGATGAATTAGTTATACAAACTTCAAATGATGTACTTGACTCTCAAGGATTATCTTTTCTTAATTTTTGAGCCCATGTAGCCACCACTGCCAACATCTACACTAAGATGGATGTTGAATTACTTTCTTAGAACCTATTGTTCATGAAAATTGTTAGGGCCTTGTACATGATAGGTAATGATATTTAACAATTGAAATCTTAAACAAAATATAATAAATAAATAAAATAATAAATATTTTTCAATTGTAATTTTCAATTATCTATGGTAGTTATAATTAACTACCTTGGTGGTTATAACTATTGTTGATGCATATAATTTAGATGCACTAACACTTGGAAGGAAAAACTCATTTGAGAAGAATAGTCTCAGCTAGAGAGGGCTATGTGGCCTTTTGAAAATAGTAAAAAAATAGATATTTTAATTGGAATGAGTGTCTTGAATTCAAGAATACGAAAGGGTACTATACTAGCCTAAATCGTCACTGTAAAGCTGGAAGGTAAAAAAAACACCAAAATATTGTTAGACAAACATAGCTGACCTTGCCTTCATGTGAGGGCAAGCTGGAAAAAGAAACGAAGGCAAAGTGCCATGGATGGTCTGCATGCAAATCAACCAAGGACTTCCCTGAGCGTAAACTATGGCTTGCACTGGGTTATCATAACTGATATTTGAAATGTAAATAGTGGTGTACAAAATGCAAATAGATCGTTTGCAAAAAAATATTGCAAACAAAACATAAACTGAATGTAAAAAAGAGTAAACAAAATAATGGCCGGAAAAATAAACTATATTGTATTTCTTAGAAAATATATGCATCGGTCAAAGTGTAGCTGCATGTGTGGATGATAGGTCAAGCACCAAGCCCCAGGGTGATGTGATGTTTTTTAGAAGTGCTTGGATGCTAGGAGTCAAGTGTGCCTGAGCACCCAAGAATTGCTGGTCTAAGATTCCTAAGCTATCAACCTTCAAAATTTCCAACCCTATTTATGTGAATTGACAAGGTATTTATAGGGTTTGGCTAGGCTCGGGCATGAAATTCATGAATGGAATCAATCGGCTAAGAGATGAGAGGAAAATGGATCTAGCGACATGTGTCCAATGGACAGCTATGTGTGAGTTGGATGTGTGTGGGTAAGCTATGTTCTGGACTAGGTGCATTGTATCTTACAATGTGTGATGACTCACTCAAGTTAGCTTATTCTCATGGCACATACAATTCGAAGCATAAGAGCTTGACAAATGACAAATGATGAAAATTTACAATGAAATGATATTGGTTCTGGCTCACTTGAAACTTCTAGATCTCTTACTTTGCTACTACAGGGTGTTGATTTGAGTGGTTCTGTGGCTATTTGAGGCATCTCTTCTTGACAAGAACTTACAGCGTAAGTTGCTTTTATGTTAGTGTGACCTCAGCATGCTCATGCTACCCTCATGTTGCACTCATGTTGCCAATGTGACTTCAGTGTGACCTTAGCGTGAGTGAGTTAGAATGACAAATTCTTCACCAAATTTTAATTTTTGAACCTTGATTCTTGAAGTGTGATGATTGACTAACTATGATTGACAAATTGAGCCTGAAAGTTCCTTATTTTGAGCTGCTTTTGGTAGCTCACACTGGACTCATGCTGCCAGCGTGACCACAACATGAGCACAAAAACTTGTAATTTTTGGACCTGAAGTCTAGATTTTTGGAGGCTACAATATGAAGTTATCAACCATGAATCCTTGAGGATGACTTGCACCTTGGAAATTAGATTGTTATGACTCAGTTTTGGGGCTATCAAATTCAGTCATGCTATGGTCACGTTGCCAGCATGACCATAGTGTGAGTGAGAAAATTTGTACTTTTTGACTGAAATTTCAATTCCAAACACTGAAACATTGAATTATGTACAATAGTGACCCTTGAGAATTCCTTGCACCCTCAAATTGAGCCACCTTTGACTTTATTAGGATGCTATTGGAGCTGCTTACGCTAAGGGCAAGCTGGCTTGACAACGTGAGTTCCATGCCTTAGTTAAATTTTACCACCTGAATGCTTGAAAGGGTTTGAATTGTTCTTGTTCCAAAGTGCTAGGCTGAAATTAATGGTATTTCATTGGTTCCTCTTTGTTGACATCTGGAGGAATCCACCCGAGAGGTGTCAACAAAGAAGCACAAAACACCATGTACAACCAAGCACCAAGCATTAACCGTTAGCCCTTGGCTAGATCTCATCACACCATTTTCTAAAGTACATGGGATTGAGGGAATGTGGTTCAAGATGTAGGGGAATTGGTTGTAACTAGGGGAAGTGATAAGTTGATCAAAGGTTATAATTGTTGTTGGGATTATAGGAGAGGAAATGCTCTCATGTGAACAAACTATATCCTTGGTCTTTGTCAATAGCCAACATTCAGCAAAATCAAAGCCAAGATATAGGAGGTGCGTTCTTTGGGGAAATGGGACTCTTATAGAGTGTTTACGAGGCCCATTGTAAATAGCCAAAGCTACGTAATGATGTGCAACATGGTCTCTTTGAGACAGAGTATAACTGTTTTTCCAAGACAATTGCCTTCTTGCCTGGGGATTGTATGAGAATAGCCAATAGTCTTTTTTTTATGATGTCAACAGGGTCATGAAGACCTTTTCGTGCATTTTTATCTTTAACATTTTTGTTCTCTTTCTTTTTGTTTTTTGTCTCTTTTCTTTTGTTTTTTGTTTGCTTTTTGATGTTTCTTTTATTTTTCNGGGGGGGGATGATGGGGAAATAGGGGATGTATCAGGAGTCAAGAATGTACTTATGAATGGTTTGATTAACCTAGTTATGTGCATCAAGAAAAATGTGATACCTTGTCATCACGATGAAGTGCATCTATGCACGAATGCCTCAGACATGTCATCCTACAAACACAACTCCAAGAAGATAAGAAAGACACAAATGAATTGGTTAACTAAGAACTTTAAACAAGGAGATGGAGCTACCACATGCAATTTCAAAGTAAAAAAAATCATGAATAGTATCGGCCTCATTAGGGTCCATGAAATAAATTATGTAGCAAGTCTTTGTGGAACAGGTACAGCCAATTGCAACAACACATCTTTTCAAGTTTATGCCTGGTCGTTGATGATGTTGCCAGTTTATAGTCTTAGTAGACCGTTGTGGATTAGTTTCTTGTCATAACCCTTTGGACGATGCCAATTTAGTGTCATAGAGTACAGTGCGTTGCTAGTTTATAGTCATAGCGGACTGTGAAGAGGCAAACCAGTTTATAGTCTTAGTGGAATCTTGGTGCTAGTTTTATGTCATGGCAGATAAATGTGGTAGTTTAGCATCATACCAGATAGAGCTCTATGATGCCAATTTCAAGTCATGACACCAGGATTGTTCTATGATATCAGTTTTAAGTTATGATGCTAGGACTATTTTGTGGTATCAGTTTTAAGTTGTGATGCCAGGATTGTTCTGTGGTATCAGTTTTAAGTCATGATGCCAGGACTATTCTGTGGTATCAGTTTTAAGTCATGATGCTAGAACTATTCTGTGGTATCAGTTTTAAGTCATGATGCCAGCACCATTCTATGGTATCAGTTTTAAGTCGTGATGCCAAGACCATTCTGTGGTATCAGTTTTAAGTCATAATGCCAAGACTATTCTATGGTATCAGTTTTAAGTCATGATGCCAGGACCATTACATATCTCAAGTTGATGTAGGATTAGCGAACTCCTTCCCTAATCAGGCATTGATTAGGTAGTGTGCAAGGCTTAGGATCCTCTGGGAATCTATTGGCTTGAACCACTCATTTGGGTGTGTTAGCCTCAGGTGCTGCATTGGTTGTTATAGATGTACCACCAAGAAAATCTTCTTCTAAAACTTGCACCATGTCTATGTCATGGATAGTTGAAGAGGAAGCGTTATCACCATGGATGATAACTTGACTACCTTCGTATGGAAGCTAGATTTCTTGGTGGATGGGAGAGGAGATGGTCCTTAGTTGGGCTAGCTAGGGCCTACCTAGAATCATGTTGAAACCTGGCATCTCCTCTATGACAGTGAAATCTGCACTAATGGGGAATTGCTCTCCCGCCACAAAGGCTACGTTGATTGTACCCCTAACTATGACACATGATCCATTGAATGATTTTAGACATGTGGTTTTGGTTCACCTGATTTCATCTGCCAAGCCTAGCTTGTCAAAGACAAAGTACAAAACTATATTTGTTGCTACACCATTGTCAACATGTACTTTGCAGATGGTACACTATCCAACATGAATGCTAATGGATAGTGGAGTTGTAGTGACCTCCCCTCATTCAGGGTTGACTCTGACTACATTATTGTGGAACACTAAAGATGTTGAACTCGATTCTTGTAGTGTAGGGGGTAGCATCATTGCACAGATGGATTCCTCATTTGTAGGGATATCCTCCATAATAGGAATGGAGGCCAAGACTTGGGCCAATGCTTGGCAGTGAGCATATGAGGTTATGACCAGGTTGTACAAGCTTAACGTCATGTTCTTTTGCTTGAGCATTTCCTTCACTTAGGTTAGTGCATCTACAAAGTTGTTGTCATTATCCTTTGTGTTGGCCTTGATTCCCTCCATGTGGTTTGAGACATATATCCCTTGTGAGGCGAACTTGGGCTTGGTTGGTTTGGCATGCTTGGGGATTGGGGCCCCAGTGTTCAATTGTTGTTTGCTAGTTGTGGTCTTTACTTTGGCCATGGGGGCTGCAAGATGCTCGTTTGTCCTCTTACGTTGCCATTTGGTGGGCTTACCTGGGTTGCTAGTGGGATCGACCCTTGAGGGAGGAGGGATCAAGATGTTTCCCACTATTGGGCTTTGAGTAGGTGAGGGGCCATCATGTTGTGGCACCCTTATGATAAAGGATGGCTTAGGAGTTGTTGTGTAACTAACTTGTTGTGGCACTTTGATGATGAAAGGTCGTCTAGCAGTTGTTGTTGCTGCGTCATGCCAGTTTAACATCTTAGCAGATGATTGGTTCAAAACTTTGACCACAAAGGGTGTTGCAAGTGCTTGAGGTGGCACCTTGATAACCAAGGGAGGCCTCTTTCTTGTGGAGGCTATGGGGACTTTTGCCTTGTTAGGAGGCACAAGGATCACAAAAGGTTGTTGCACAAGTTTGGGCTTGCTACGTATGCTAATTGAGTTTATGACATAAGAGGCATCGTCTATGTTGGATTAACTTGTTTTGTCAATCACCAATTGGCCTTGTTCTATAATTCCCTCTAGGTCATCTTTCAAGGCACGACATTTGTCTATACTGTGACTAGCCATTTGATGGTAATGGCAATATTGGTCCAATTTAAAATGTTGTGGGACTGGGGTCTCATTTGGTACTACTAATGTGGGGTTCCTTAGTAGTTCATAGTACCTATCATGTTTTTAATGGGTAATCACTGACACATGTTTATGTTGGATTTCCCTGGCTTTCAAGAGTTGCTCCAGTAGTTTAGAGGGTTGCATCGGTGGTGGTGCATACTTCAAGCGGTCCTTGCACTGAAACTTGGGCCTTGGGATGGCCCCTACCGATCTAGGTGAGTTGGCACCAAAGTTGGTAGTTTTGTTAGCTAGGGCTTTGGGTTTCTTAGCTGTTGGGCGCCAATTGGTTGCTTTTGTACTTGTGGCCACCATTTCCACTATTGTCTTTTGCTTGTGAGCATGTTGATTTCCATAGGCCACATAAGCTAGGTCATTGCTTGATTGCACCGCCTCTTCTATGTTCTTAATCTATGTGAATGCTTGGCTCAAAGTGTGAGCACTCAAATAATAAAGTTTTGATTTGACAAAGTCATTTACAGCGGCCTTAAGGATGGTAAGAAAGTATGTCTTAGGGATGGGCTTGTGAAGTTCATTTAGGGCTACACTCCACCTTTGGATAAATTTTTTCACTGGGTCTAACGGTGCTTGTTTAATTTGAATCAAGCTATCTAGTGTGGCTTCAAGTTTTAGATTATATTTGAAACAGGTAACGAACTAATGTAAAAAATCCTCCAAAGAGGATATGGAGTTACAAGGTAAGGCTCTATACCAATCTAAGGCTTTTCCTATTAGGGACATAGCAAAAAAACGTAGAATTGCATGAGGCCAAGCTTGAAGAAGTAGACATTCTAGTCAAAATGTTACCATATGGGCATTTGGATCTCCCTCTCCATTGTACTTGGTTAGTTGAGGTAATGAGATTTCCTTTGCAAGGTTAATGCTGGAATTGAAGGGTGGATTGGGTCATCTTGGTAGAAGTTCAACACCTTGATTTCCTCAGTGTTTGCAATTTTAAGGCACTTTACCTCTTCAGTTAACAATTGCATCATTTTCTTTGTGTCTGCCCACTCTTGGGTGGTAGGTAGACTAGCTAGTTGAGTAGATTGTGATTGATAGTAGTTTGATTGTTATATCGTTTATGGAAAGGGAGACTATTTGATTATCGGTTGTTGTTGTGGTGGAGCAACATTCAGATATGGGATCGCAAAGTGTGGTATGCTGTAGTAAGTTGGTGGAATTGTTGAATAGTTGGTAAAACCCACTACCCAACCACGGGTTATGAGGTGACACCCTGAACGTGTTGTGCTAAAGTAGTCAGAGGTGTCCCATGGTTTTGTACTTGTGGTATGTAATGCATGGACATGGAAGCTGGTACTTATTGTAGAGAAATTGGTCCTCGATTGTATATAGATGAAGTTGGAAGCATAGTTTCTCCCAGGAAAGGTTGGAATAATGAGTTTGTATGGGCATTAGAACTGATGATATGGTATGATTCCCCATGCTCAGATTGGGCTGCAAAATCATCTTCCTCTTCTCTACTCTAAGGCTCTATTGGAGGTGGCTGTAAGGCTTGACTCCTTGCCATGAGAAGCTAAGATATGAGTCGATGATGGGGCTTAGAAAGAGGGATTATATCAAATGCTGAGAAAATGAACTCACGACCTCCTTTGTAAATGAGCTGATAGTTTCATTTCACTTCTCTCTCTACATGATCAATAAACAAGTTGCCTTGGATTATCACACAAATGAAGTTATATTGTTCAGGTGTGAGGATGTGGGAAGATTCCATGTCAACATGAGTGACTTGGCTTGTCAGCGTGAGTAACTGGTGCAGCATGTGTAAACTAGCATAGCATGAGTAGCTGGCACAGTGTGTGTAAACTAGCATAACAAGAGTAATTGGTATAGCATGTGTAAACTGGCACATCATGTGTAAACTAGCATAACAAGAGTAACTGGCACAACGTGAGTAACTGGCTCAATGTGTGTAAACTAGCACAACATGTGTAACCTCAGCATGAGTGACTGGGGTTAGCGCGAGTAGGTCAAGCTGGACTTTAGTTTCAGCACTTGGTCTATGAAATGTTTAATAGGTAGCGTGATAAACATTTTGACAAGATGATAAACAAGTTAGGACCTCCTTCTAGTGATAATTTATTGTACTGACCTATATCATTGGTGTAAGGATGGAAAGGAAAACAAACACTAAAAGATCATTGGACAGACACAGCTGACCCTGCCTTCGCGTGAGGGAAAGTTGCAAAAGGAAATGAAGGTAGAGTGCCTTGGATGGTCTACATGCAAATCAACCAAGGACTTCCCCAAGCATAAACTATGGCTTGCACTGAGGTTATTGTAACTGATATTTGAAATGTAAACAGTGGCATACAAAATGCAAATAGATTGTTCGCAGAACAGTATTGCAAACAAAACATAAACTAAATGTAAAACAAAGTAAAAAAAATAATGGCTGCCAAAATGAATTGTATTATATTTCTTAGAAAAGATGTGCACTGGTCAAAGTGTAGATGCACGTGTCGATGGCAAGTCAAGTGCCAAGCCCCGGGGTGATGTGATGTTTTTCAGAAGTGCTTGGATGCTAGAAGTCAAGTGTACTTGCGCACCCAAGGATTGCTACTATGAGATTCCTAAGCCATCAACCTTCAAAATTGCCAACCCTATTTATGTGAATTGATAGGGTATTTATAGGGTTTGGTTGGGCTCGGGCATGGAATTTATGAATGGAATCAATTGGCTAAGAGATGAGAGGAAAACAGATCTAGCGACATGTATCCAATGGATAGCTGTGTGTGAGTTGGATGTGTGTGGACAAGCTACGTTTTGGACTAGGTGCATTGTATCTTACAATGTGTGACAATCCACTCAAGCCAAATTATGCTCATGGCACATACAATTCGGAGCGTAACAGCTCGACAAATGACAAATGATGAAAATTTACAATGAAATGATAATGAACAACAAGAGAAACTGGTTCTGGCTCACTTGAAAACTTTGGATCTCTGACTTAGCTACTGCAAGATGTCGATTCGAGTGGTTTCATGGCTATTTCAAGCATCTCTTCTTGAAAATAATTTCCAATGTGAGTTCATTTTATCTCAACGTGCACACACTACACTCACGCTGCCAGCGTGACTTTAGCATGACCTCAACATGAATGAGTTAGAACGACAAATTTTTCAGAAAATTTTGATTTTTGAACCCTGATTGTTGAAGTGTGATGATTGACTGACTATGATTGACAAATTGAGCCTAAAAGTGCCTTGTTTTGAGCTGCTTTTGGCAGCTCATGCTGGACTCATGTTGCTAGCGTGACCACAGAAACTTGTAATTTTTGGACCTGAAGTCTGGAGTTTTGGAGGCTACAATGTGAAGTTATCAACCATGAATCCCTAAGGATGACTTGCACCTTGGACATCATATCTTTCTGACTCAGTTTTGGGGTTGTCAGAGTCAGTCACGTTGTGGTCACGCTGCCAACATGACCTCAGCATGACCACAGCATGAGTGAGAAAATTTGCACTTTTTTACTGAAATTTGAATCCCAAACACTGGAACATTGAACTATGAACAATAGTGACCCTTGAGAATGCCTTGCACCCTTAGACTAAGCCACCTTTGAGCTGATTGTGATGCTATTGGAGCTACTTATGCTGAGGGCAAGCTAGCTTAACAATGTGAGTTCCATGCCTTAGTCAAATTTTGCCAACTAAATGCTCGAAAGGGTTTGAATTTTTCTTGTTCCAAAGTGCTATGCTGAAAGTAGTGGTGTTTCAAGTACCAAAATAAATTTTCCCTACTTCCTAACTATTTCCATCAATCCATTATGGACGTTGCTGCAGCCAACATTGCTTGTAGCCACCAAAGGAGGGAGAGATAGAGAAGAGGCTAGATGAAGGGATCTGTTGATGCATCTCTGATGCATAGATAAGATGTGTACCATCACCAACATGAGATAAGGAAATTTATCCTTGTTTAGAGAACCCTATTGTAGATGCACCACTATAGCAAAGAGACAGAGAACAAGCTACTAGATCTCGCTATCACATGCCTGTAAACGTGTTGCTATCTCTAGTCATACATCTACCACCATCATGAGTCCATTGATAAAAGGGAAAAGAAAACTATCACCTCTGGGTTTTTTGCTAAGATTATTGATCATCATCCATGTAGCTCTGCTACTTTTAACTGTTGTTAATCTATTGCCAAGAATAAAGAAACAAGATTGCAGAACCTACTTGCTGCATTTGCTATCCACATGCATTAATTGCACCACTACTACCCCAAGAAGAATAGGAGAAGAGAGAGAGAAAAAACTACTATCTACAGGTTTCTCAACCCCTTGAAATCCCTCTACCCATTTGTGTGCACCTTAATGAACAGAGACATAGTAGTTCGAGAAGAGATTTTAATTTGCTAAGAAGGCCCTCACTCCCCCCGACTTACTATCTATGTGTGCCTTAATGGAGAGAGATGCAACTTTTTGGGAAGAAATCTCCATTTGTTAAGGAGGCCCTCACTCTCCCCCACCCCTTAACATTATCTACATTCTCTATGTTATAGCCACCTACTAGTGATGTTTCACCTCCCTACATGTCGATCCACCTTCCTACATGTTAGTCTACCTCCTTGCACATCGGTTCACCATCCCACATGTTAGTTCACCTTTTTGCATGTTAACATTGCTTGGTGAAGCGATATATGATTTTCCAAGATAGTTTTGTTGATCATGGCCCCATGCAATAGCATGGGTGAGATTCACCACAATAAAAAATTTCTTACAAGTGCAAGAAGTAATAAAAACCATGAAATCTTAAAAGGAAAATAATAAAATAACAAATTTTTTTAAAAAATAACTTTAAAATTGAATGATAAAACCATCTCATCCAAGTTGGAACTCAGGTAAGGATCACCAAAATTAGAAATTCGAAAATGGAATTGAGAAACAAGGGTTATAAAAAAATTTTCGGTAACAACAACTTTTACAAAATGGGAAGCATAAAAAAAGGCAAAAAATAAAGGGTCTAAAGACAAATTTTTTTTAACAAAAAATGCAATAGGTTCCAAGACTAGATTAGAAAATGAAATAGCCACAAGAAAATGGCAAGAAGAGCTGATTAAAAAAAAGGTGGGAAAAAGGTCTTCCTTCAAGCACCAAAAAGGTGTTCATGCATAAAATTTGGATACATCAACACTTGGGGGGAAAACTCGTTTGAGGAGACTATTGCCTAGGGTGCCTCCCATATGTGTACAGAAACCCAAGAATAGTCTTAGCTAGAGAGAGCCATGTGGCCTTTTGAAAATAGTAAAAAAGAAATTAAAAATTTTAATTGGAATGAGTGTCTCAAATTCAAGAATATAAAAGGTAACCAAAATAAATTTTCCTTGCTTCTCAACTATTGTTGCTGCTCACCACTAGTTTGTTGTAGATGCTACTGCAACCAACACAACTTGTAGTCACTAAAGGAGGGAGAGAGAGAGAAGAGGCTAGATGAAGGGGCCTACTAATGCTTCTTTGATGCATAAACAAGATGTGCCCTATCACCAACATGAGATACAAATATTTGTCCCTATTTCAAGAACCCTACCATGGATGCATTGCCCACCAAAAATAGAACAAAATTGTAGAACCCACACCTACAACTACTACTATCAACTACCACAACACCATAGTAGAGAGAGAGAGAAAAAAAAAGCTACCAAATCCCATAATCACGTGCCAATAGATGCATTTCTATCTCTAGTCTTACATCTACTATTGTCACAAGTCCATTAGTAAAAGAGAAAAGAAAATTGTTGCCTCTTGGTTTCCTACTAAGATTGTTGACTATCGTCCACACAGCTTTGTCATTGCTAACTATTTCTGGTCCATTGTCAAGAATAAAGAAACAAGACTACAAAACCTACCTACTACATCCATTTTCCATGCACATCAACTAGACCACTACCACCCCAAGAAAGACAAGAGAAGAGAGAGAGAAAAAAAATCATTGTTGCTAGTTTCTTAGCCCTTAGAGACCCCTCCCTTGCCCATTTTCATACACCTCAATGGAGAGAGACATAACTATTTGATAGGAGAGCCTGATTTATTAAGGAGGCCCTCACACCCCCCCCCCTTACTATCTGTGTGCACCTCAATGGAGAGAGACATAGTTGTTCAAGCAAAGAGCCTAATTTGTTAAGGAGGCTCTTGCTTCCCCTAGCCCCTTGAAATCATCTACATTCTCTACTTTATAGCCACTTACTAGTGATTTTTCACCTCCATGCACATTGGTCCACCTTCTTGCATGTTAACATTACTTGGTGAAATAGTATATGATTTTACAGGATAGTTTTGTTGATCATGGCCTTGTGTGATAGCATTGGCAAGATTGGCCATGAAAACTACAAAAAAGAACACTTGGAAATCATGGTTATAACTCAATGGTGATTATACTAATTATCATTAATTCATATGGTAGTTATAAACAATCTCCATAATGTTTGTAACTTACCTCAACTTCTCATGATGATTGTAAATACCTTGAAGTAACTATAAAAGGGCTTCAAGGGTAGAATTCAAGGGAAGTTGATGGGAGATCAAGAAGAAGATATTGAAGATTGTAAGATGGCTTACTAATTCATCAATTCACCTACCTTCTTTAAATCCTATGAGTTATTTCCTTCCCATTCTATCTTAGTTTCTTAGCTAATAGTTTAGATAGTATCATGCTTGGCATTTAATTTTTGGATTTTTCTAAATTACCTTTATAACTTTGTTTTGTGCAACATTAGACTTCTATTAAGATTTGTCATATAAGAGCTTATTTTGTATTAGAAAAGCATCTTAAATAATTTAATAGTAATGACTTATAGAAATTGCCTATTTTAGTTTAAAAAAACTAGAAAATCTTGATACTTTGAGATTATTGAAATAGCTTCTTTAGTTTTAAAGTTTATTGCCTTAATATTTAAATCTTGAAATTCTCAAATTTTTTGCAAGTTCTATTGTTTACAATTCTTAATTAATTTTGACTAGCCAAATAGAAGCTTGTACTTTGTTGTTTACAAAGCATTTACAAAAGTGTCATTTATAAAATTTCTTGTTGAGCTTAGAGGGTTTAGACAACTCGTAATAGATTGAATTGGAATAGCTTTATTATCAAGTGTTTCTTAATGTCAATTTATCTTGCTTAAATGTTTCAGATTCCATACAAATATGCTTTCTTTTCTTTTCTCTTTCTAAAATCCATTGAATTTTTCTCTATTTCTAGTTTTCTTGTGAAATTTTCTCTTTGGAAAAAATCAGGAGTAGATTGATAAAATTATGCTCAATCATTTTTGGGACATTTTATTTGTTACAAGTAATGTACCATAGGGACTATATAAAGTAAGTGACTTAACAAAATAAGAACCTTCAACAACTCATAGTATTCAACAAAGTTAACTAAATTTCTTTTATGATAGCCAATTATAATTTCATACACAAATCCAATTATTTCAACATTCACAACAACAAACACATACTCATGATTAGTTTTTTTCATAACCACTAAGTCTATATGGATGTATTTGGACCTTGGTTTTGCTAGAGACTAGCAAGCACCTAAACCCTATTTGAAGAACACCTTCATTTGCTATGACCCCAATCACAAGACTAGAGGGCCAAAAATTTAACCTTAACAAATGGTTACCAACACTTATGAGAGAGGTAAAATCATAATCCATGGAGACAACATGGTTACATTGTCCATTAACAATGTTGAAATAGAGTAAGGATCTAAGATGGATTTTCAAGAAGAAACTCCCACAACCAAAAACACAAACTATAATGAGATCAACCAAGCGAAAATCAAAAATGTTGGATTCATAAACAAAACATGGTAAGAGATTTTATTTGATATTGTAAGCAAAGGGAACATGGAGTACAATATCATGTAACAAAAATCATATGAATTCCCTAATCTTTCAAAGATTACAAAATAATTGTATGATTAGACATGTTGTTAATTTTCTTTACCTTGTACAATTTAAGTAGTAGCCTTTTTTCAATTTTTATTTACATATTTACATTTTTACCTTACATTTTTTACTTTGATATGTCATATTTACTAGTTTTCAACATAGCCTTACTTTACATTTTCGCATCGATTTATAACATATATTTTCTTATGTTCACAAAAAACTACAAAACAACATAAAAAATAAAAAAACATTAAAAATTAATAAAAACTATAAAATGTAAGAAAAACAAAAAAAATGTTTTAGAAATTAAAACCAAAACAATAGCCATAGTCACACTATGTGACAATAACAAAGAATAAAGGTCCTTAGCCATAGTTACACTATGCAACAGACAATAATAAAAATAATACATAGTCTCCAAATAAACTGCTACAATAATGATACAACAAAGATAACAAAAATATAACATGGCCAATAGTGGCCAAAACTAAGCCATAAAAGAAGAACGAGGATCATAATCAATGTCATCATCCCTATCACCTGGGGCCTATAGACAATGAAACATACAAATGATTACTAATCATAATGACCAAAAAACATAACCATAAAATAACAAAACATAAAACAAAAACTACAACTAAAAACTTAGAATATATATTTACAAACCTCAAGCAATTTAGGAGCAAATATTTGGAGGCTAAACTCCAACCTATGAAGAATTTGTTCTTTACTCATGTTGGCCTAGTCGATCTTTCCTAAATCCACTCCTATACCTTTTTCCTCTTGATATCTATCCACTTGGGAGAAGCATGGAAAAAGGTAGCCATGGTAGTTTCCCCAAATGCAATAGTGATCTAAGGAGTGGAAGAGTCAATAGCCATCCTTGATTTAATAAACATGTTAAAAGTATCCTCTACACCTATCCCCTACACAAACAACTCATATTTCCATCATGTCATAGCCTCCTCATGCCATGACTTCAAGTAGGTCTCCTTTTCTACCCTGTATGACCACTTATGAGCCTTTAACTTCTTACCAAATGCATGCACCCAAGTGTAATAGTTTCAGTAATGCCTACTCTTATGAACTAACAACTCCATCTTCATGTCCTTCTCCATGTTGCTCCTAGCTAGGTAACCTTACTCTCAATGGCATTCCAATAGCATGATCACTCAATCTCCTTCATGTACAAGGATACCCTATTGATCACATGAGCCTTTCTGAACTTCTTATCATCTATAAGGCTCCTGTTCTCAACTACTAGTTTCTTATTCTCCTTTTTCAAAGCCATAACCCTCTCCCACAAAAATTCATTTGAAAGTTGAAACTTCCAATATGTCTTTGTAGGTGATATACCAAAGTATTAGCCCCTTTGTACAACCTTCTTGGAACATTTTCAACATGAGGTAGCAATTCAACGAAATCATCAAATTTGATGTTTTGCATAGGATCTCATCTAACTTTAGATACTATCATAGCTAGAAAAACATAAGAAAAACCAACACTAAAACATTAAAAACCTACTAAAATCATGTAGCCATAAAACATGAAAGCACATAAACATATAAAACAAAAATGTAAAACAAAAATATTCTAACTTCTCTTACCAACATTTGGAGCTATCTACTGTAATCTATCAAACATGTCATTTACCATTCCTTGCATGAATTTCATCTTGTATGGGACTTCTGCCCAAGGCTGAAAATGAAATGTATATGTGGATGCTTCTAGCGGAGGCTCATGAACTACAATGATCATAACAATTAATATAGTTTGCAACAAAAGCATATAAAATTTGAAACAGAAATATAAAGGATTCCAAATTTTAGTAGAAAGATCATGAGACAAGCCCATTGGAGGGTTGCCTCCTAAAGACAAACAACCTAAGATAGAGTCCAAAACATCTAGCACTTCCTAGGATGCCCTTTCCTCTTCTTACTTGCATCGTTGCTCCTTCTCCATAGTAGCCTAGGCAACAAACCCCTGTTTCCTCCCTATAACCAATCAAAGCTAATAAAAATAGAACAAATTAGTAAACATGCTTAGCAAAAAAAATATAATAAAAAACATAATCAAAGAAAATCATAAAAAACTAAAAAATTAAAAATACAAAAAATATGTACATACCTTCAACAGCTTGATTGACCTTGTTGAACTTGATAGCTAGCTTCTTACGTGCAAGCTGGTCAATTACAAGAACATTTTATTCAACTTGTGGCCTCTTTATCTTTTTGGTAGCAGTGCCATCTACTTATTTGTGTATCCTTTTGGCCCTTTTTTATTACCACATTTAGCATAGGGCTCTATCCCCATGCTATTAAGGAAACAACAACATACATCACTAACATTCTTGATGATAACAAACAATGGCTCTCCAACCTCCTCCACTAGTGGTTCTAGAACATACATCATCTAAGAGATGTGTTTAGTCCAAGGCCTAGAAAGCTATAAGGCATCAAGTGCTACCCACTTTCCATCTCTCTTGACCACCAAGAACTTCATGAACCTTCTAAGATATCCACCAAAAAATGTAAAATGCATGTGGTATATAGAATTAAGGTTGTTGCGAAGTCTTCGAACATCATCCCATAGACTTATAACCAAGAAGGTAGCCCAATTAAACCTAGTGCCATTAGTTAAAGCATTTTCATAGTCCACACTTATCGAACCCCTATGATTCTCTTCTATGATAATAGCATGTGAAAGGATCTAGAAAAAAAAAGTGGATAAGTCTTATTTATCTCCTCAACATTGCACTTAATAAAAGATAATGTAGCATTAGCAAGTGATTTGAGCTAAGCCTCCATTTCTTCTCTATGGTCCACATCCTTCCATACTCTAATGGCTACCTTAAAACCACTAGATGGTGTGCTGAAAATATCACTAAACATGAACTCATTAACACTTAAGACAATAGGAAAACCATCCATACAAGTAACAAATTTGATGATCCCATCATCAAAACAGTTAGTCACATTCAACATCTAAGCCAACAATATGGATGGGTCATGTAGCATGAACAAGTCAAATAAACCTACCTTAGTGAGCAATCATTCTTTTTCTTAGTCTACTTCATCTCACTTAAGTTTAATCTTCTTCTCACTAGAACCTAAATTTATCATGATGATAGTAGACTCACACATGGAATCTATAGCACAACATAGTTATCTTGTTAGCTTTTTACTCTATAGAAAAATCATAAAATAAAAAAAAAAACTATAAATACTCAAAAATAAAAAGAACAAAAACAAGAAAACCATAAATACTAAAATGTTGGTCATGCTTAACCAATTTTCACTCACCAAGCTTAGGCAAAGTTGTAACCTTAGATTGAAATTGTGAAAGTGCTACGAAATCTTAGAGAACTCAAAATTTGTGTGCACGATTAGTAGCTACACATGTCTAATATACATGAGAATATTTCATAAGATGCCTACCAAAATTAGCATTGAGACAGTTAAGCACTTGCACTCTTATAGCCTCACCTTACTTAAACTCCTCCAAAGTTGCACAAGACACAAACAAGATTTGGTCATTTTTTACCAAATCCTCCATAGTGAACCCTATACCTATGAAAACCAAAGCACAAAAATCATTAGAAAAAATAATATTAAAATAAAAAATAAAAAAAATATCCATTTGAAACTAGGCTTATCCTTCTAGTAGATAGACAATTCTAGGAAGACTTTGGCATAGAGTGGTTATGTGATGATCTAGCATCAAGGTTTTGTTGGTGTTGTACTATGAATACTTGGGCATCTTCCAAATTTTGGATAATTGTCAAAATCCCATCAAATATGAGAACTCATTCTACTTTATTTCTTTCTAAGTATATGGATCATCCACCATGAACTACAAGATGTAGCTATAAGACCTTGCCATGATAGTCTCTATGATTATAGCTACAACATCTATAGCCAAGCATGATCACATAATCACATTGTAATTGTGGAGTAGGTACATCAAGAATTCTCTAGCACTAGGTATAAACTGTATTGGAGTGCATTTTTCAATGGTCTTATTAGAGTTCAAGCTATTTTAACTAGCCATCACAGTGCAACATAAGTAGCCATCCCATAACAATGATCAAAATATGTTTCAAGAATGTTGTACACGTAGCCAAGCTACATAACCATGAGACCATAAAGACCATAGAAATATTAGAACAAAAATTAATAAAATTGAAAAAAAATAGCCTCTAAAATAATAGCGTTGATATTGAGAAAAATTATTAAAAAATGACCAAGTCCACTAACTCAACTACCATTCCAATGCAAACCAAAATTTATCCTTTCACACTCAAATTAACATAGAAAAAAACTAAATTTAACATCTTAATGGACATTAAACATAGGAAAAAGCCACATTAACATTTTAATGAACAATTGACATGTAAGGCCTTAAAATAAGCATTTTCACATACAATTAATATGAAAATAAAGTTTTACGTAACTAGAAGCCAAAAGTGACAGTGTTGTTGGTTAAAGGGTAGATAATGCCTAAAAAAAGTGGCCAAGGAAATTCCACAATCCTAAAATGCTTAGAATACAAGGAAAATGGTGATGAGAAACATCAGTTTTCTTGGCTTTTATATCCCACATGCTACCATTCTGCCCTATGAAAAATCCCTAAGTCTCTCATACACTACCCTAGTAAGCCTAGGGATTACCATACGTTGGCCACATAACTAGAAAAATTTCATAATGGCCAAAACTCAAGTCCAAGTACCCAACACTATCAATACTAGCCATAAACACCATGAAACTCTGTAGTCAAAATTGTAACTAACCAACACAGTTCCCAAGGTTGGGGAAAAATCTCTAAATTTTTTTTAAAAGTCATTTTCAATTGTAAACATAGAGAACATGCTCCAAAAAACTTGAATTTACCATCAACACTATAGTCAAAAAAATCTAGAATTTCATAAAATTTTTACCAATTTGTAGTAAATTGACTATAGCAAAAACCTTAGGAAAAATTTGAGAAGATTTTTTAAAAATCCAAGCTTCATCTAGAACCCTTCTACATTGTACATGTCATCCCTAGGAGCCTTGGAAGTTGACCATAGATGGTCAAAAATTATACATGTTGCTAGTTTTTCCATGAAAAATCTACAAAAGTTCAAAAAAACAAGTTAAACTACTATGCACTGGGTCGAAAGAAAACACATAGAAATTCAAAAAAATTTCAAAAAATCTGATTTCACCTCTAGGATAGCCAAAACATCCTAACAAAAAATCATGTGTAGTCAAAATTCAAAAACCTACCTATACACAAGCTAGAAGAAAATGTTGAAGTTCAACTAAAATTGATGAAAATAAGGTAATAACGTTGTGCATATGTGTGAGGAAAAATCCAAATCTCCACCACAAGATACACAAAAGTCCAAATTTCACTCCCAATATGATCAAAAAGCCTAAACCTTAAATTTAATAAAGTCCAAATACAAAATTTCAACCTAGAATAGCTTAGAGGTGGGAAAATGTTTTTAGAAATTCATTGAAAATAAGGAAAATATAGGAAAAATTGGTACATGGTAGTCCTTGATGAAGATCCTTAGCTTGTAGAAGGATCTGAAAGCCTAAAATAATCTAAACTACCTATTCCACCTCATACAACACTGGGTTTTGACTAGTTGATCCAATCTTCTTCACCATGATTGCAAAGTTCTACCTTCATTGCTATAGAAAAAAGGTTGAAACCCTTGGATCTACTACAATCATGTTGTGCACAAGGATGGGTAAAAATTGAAGTTACCATCAAACGTTAGGTATTTGGATTTTTAACCACAAAATCTAGTTCCTACACATTGCTCAAATGAAACTAGTTGAGAAAATAAGCTCACATTAGGTTTTGATGTTAAAAATCCTCTCACAATGCCCACATGCTACCCATGAAACCCTCTATATGCTAAGAAATACCTTATACACACTATGGTTGAAAAAATAGATAAGAAATAGGCCTTACACATTGAGATTTTCTTGGGGTTTTCACTTCATAGGCTTACATGCTAACAATTTAACTATAAATGGATCCGATAGGAATTGGGCAAGAACACCAGGCAACCCCACACACTATGAATAAACTTTAAAATTTCCACATGGTGGGGAATCCTATTTCACATGTTGTGTTATCATGTGAAGTAGTGTGCAAAGCCTACGCTAGTCATTTCCCTTACCAAACTTGCCCATACATTATCTAGTGTGCCCTAGAAAACTTGAAAAAAAGTCAAAAATATTTGAACATGTCAAAAGTCCATCTAAAACTACTCATATGTTGGAAACTTCATTTCCATATGTTGGGATTTCATCCACAAGTGCCCACATTCTAGGGAGACATGTCCCACATTCCATGGTAGCGTGTGAGACACTAAGAACTTCTAAAATTAATCAACATGTTGTAAATCTCTCCTCGTAGCTTGGATGATACCATTGAAGCTTGGAAAATCCAAAAATAGAGCCAAAATTCCTACAAACTATCATGGTTACATTCCACATGTTTGAGCACCTATTCGCACATTGTGATAGTTTGTGAAGCAGCATGTAAGTCCTACACCAAGATTCATCATGTTCAAAAAATTTTATCAATTGCCTAGTGGGTCCCATATGAACTAGGATGGAAAATTGAATAGGAAAGTCATCTTCACAAGTTGTAAAAACTAGATGTTAACCTCACACACTAGGAAAGTTATTCCCACACATTGTGGCAGCATGTGAGGTAGCATGTGGAACTCTAGCAAGTCATAACCCTACTCAAAATTGACCATACACTACCTAGAATGGTTAAACAACCCTTGAACTAGCCCTACACTACCTAAATAGAGTGAAATTAATTCAAAAAAGCCATAAAGTTGGTAAAAAAGCTTCACACATTGAGGATTTAGCTCCCACATGTTGTGGGTATGTCACACAATCCTCACATGCTGGGAAATCAAACCCTACATGCTGGAAAAATTCATTTATATCTTTTTTGAATATTCTAACTAGAAAAATAATTGTTCTAATAGTTTATAGCTAGTTTTCACAAAATTCCCCATCCTTTTAATTATTTTCACTAAATTTTTACTTGTTATAACAATTTATATCCTTTTTTCACTATATTGTTTCTTATTGTAGCAATATATGGCTTGTTGTTTCTAAATTCAAGCTTATTTTAATAATTCATAGCCTATTTTTAGTAGGTTTTTTCTTATTTTGATCATGAAAGAAACTAAAAAATAAATATTATTAGTTAACATAATTTTTAACCTTGTTTGACCTTCTTCTACATCATTTGATATCATTTGGTCATTCAACACCATTCAACATTACTTTAAATCATTTCAACACAATTTGATATCATTTGACATCATTTTTTATCATTTTGATATCATTTGGTATTATTTGACATCATTTGATGTCATTCAATACCATTTTTCATCATTTTTCCTTCATTAGGAATCATTCAACATCATTTGATACTATTTGATAACATTTTTCATCATTTTTCCATCATTTGATGTCATTTGATATGATTAAACATTATTTTACATAATTTTCATATCATTTGACATAATTGGGTATCATTTTCCATCATTTAGTGTCATTTGACACCATTTGATGTCATTTTTCATCATTTTTGTTTCATTTGATATCGTTTGACATTATTTGACCTTGTTCAACATTCTTTTTCATCATTTTTGACATCATTTGGCCTCATTTTACCCCATTTTGATATCATTAAACCTTTCTTGGCATAGTTCTACTACCATTTACCATCATTTGACATCATTTGGTGTTATATGACATCATTAAGACTTCATTCGACCTAGTGTTACATCATTTTTCATGGTTTTGATCTTATTTGGTCAATAATCTACATCATTTGGCATAATTTGTCCCTTGTTCCACCTTGTTGCATCTCGATCTACCTTTCTTAACCTTAGTTTACCATGTTATTTTGCACTATTTTGACATTATCTGATAATTATTTAGTACAAATGTTACTTAATGTGCCTTTGTTGACATGCAGGAATCAAGTCATGGATACATGAACACAATTCAACCTACCATTGAACCTAATTAGACCCCATGGTGATATCAAATGATCAGTTAACCTAAAATGCATAGATCTTGATCCTAGGAGCTTATTTGATCATATAGCTTTAATGGAGAAGTCCCTAGAGTGGCCTAATTACATAGTTAAAACTCTTGATTTAGAGGCCAGGGATATCATGGAGGACTTCCTAGTTGAAATTGCCATTACAATACATAATGATGAGAAGAAAACACTAAAATTAAGTTCCTCACTATAATTCTAGATGGTCTAAGACATCACCAAGATCCTTCAAGATAACATTAAAGCCTTTACTTGGTCATATGAATACATGCCAGGACTTTATCCATGTTCAGTGTAATATAACATCATACTTGTTCCTAGTATTAAACCTGTTAAGAAAAAGGTTTGTAAGATTAGACTAGACTTAGCCCTAGCAATTTGTGATGAGATGAAGATGCTTTACCAAGTTGGTTTCATCCAAACCATCAATTACGTAGATTGGGTGTCTAACATAGTGGTAGTTCCTATGAAAAATAGAAGTATTCATATCTATGTTGATTTCCGTTAAAGATGATTTTCCTTTGTCTAGTATTAATAACGTTATCAATATTATGACTAACCATGCCTTGTTATCATTTATAGATGGATTCTTAAGATATACCCAAGTGAGAATTAATCGAGAGCATCAACTCTATATGACCTTCAAGACTCCTTAGGAAATTTTCTATTACACAATGATGTCATTTAGTTTGAAAAATGTAGGTGTAATCTATTAACGAGCCATGACCTACATATTTAGTGACTACATACTAGGGTTATTATATGATATAGGTGTAAATTCCAAGATGGCCAGTGATCATGCTCATGACCTAAACCTAATACTTCAACGATGTCTCAAATATGAGCTTGTACTTAACCTTGAGAAGTATGCCTTCAGTATTAAAACCAGTAAAATGCTTGCTTTCATAGTGTCTAAGGTAGGAATACAAGTTGATCTTGATAATTTTAAGGTCATATCCAACTTATCAATACCTAGCAACCTTAAGGAACTATGACGTCTACTAGGTAGATTGCAATTTATTCATAGGTTCATCTCGACACTCATGGATAAGCTACAATCTATGCCATATTTTCTTAAGAAGGAAGTTCACTATGAGTGAATAGATCAATGTCAATAAGCCTTTGATAGTATCAAGTAAGAATTGGCCTAATTACCTACCTTGTACCCCCCTCAAAAAGATAAACCATTCTATATCTACTTGACAATCTCTGAAACATCCATAACCTCTTTGCTTTATCAAAAATGAGACAATAGAGTAGAGTTACCTATCTACTCCTTGAGTCATGCATTGATAGCTTATGAAACCCTATACATGTAAATCAAGGAGCACTACCTAGCTTTGGTCTTCTCTTTGAAGAAATGGAGACACTACCTCTTTAGGAGCCAAATCAAGGTAAGAATAACGTACTAAGGACCATCATGACCAACATTTACAAGGGTAGATGTATAGCTCAGTGGAAGGCCATAATAGCCAATCTAGAGTTATCTATAGTTGCAGCCATAGATCATGAATTCCCCAATGAACATGTCAACATTGTCAACAAGGTACCCAAAGGATATCAAGCCATCATGCACTTTAATGAAGCTTAAACTTCACATGGAGCCAATGTTGCTATTATCATAACACTTCCCTTTGGTGAGATTTAACCTTTTGCTTATTATTATTAATTTCCATGTAATAACAACATAGTGGAATATGAAGGGTTAATTAGAGGGATGATGATATCTTATAGCCATGAAATTACATTTTTAATGATAAAATATCATTTCCAATTAGTGGTTAACCAAGTAACCAAGGTCTACACTTGCAAAGCTAAACATTTACAACCTTACTATGATCTAGCGAAAATGATTCTACTATAATTTATATATATTTGTATCCAACACATTTCCTAAGTTGAGAACACCTTAGATGACATCATTATAACCTTATCCCTAAGTATGAATCTTGATGTATTTAGCAAGCTACTTTCCTTGATGGGAAATTGTGCTCTTCCCATTGTGCAAAATACTCAAGGTAACTCTATAGCCACCATTGATAATGCTTCTCAACAAGAGTGTATGAAGATATCAAGTTTTACCTAATGCATGGTGAACCTCCATAGAACCTAACTACCTCTCAAAATGATGTTGTGTGTAAATGATCAAAATAATATGTCATCGTAGTCAATAACACACTATGTCAAAGGTCTTACAATGGTATATTGTTAGCATGCATGGTACTTGAGTAGGTTCATGATGACATATGAGAAAGCCATATAGGACCTAGAGCCATGGCCATAAATATTATCTTCCTAGGATACTATTAGCTCTATATGAGAAGTGACTACCTACAGAAAGCTAAAAATTATGACATCTTTCAATGGTACAACAACCAAATACATTTGCCACCAATTAAGTTACACATCACTCAAATCACATGGTCGTTCTAGTGATGGGGCATCAATGTCATTGGACATATAACTCCTATGTCCTTTGCAGGGCATAGTTTCATCATCACCATAACTGAGTATTTTACAAAGTGGGTTGAAGTTATATGTAACACCACTAATAATTATCTATAAGGTCCTATAAATAACTAATAGATATGCTGTGAAACCCTAATAATATGGATTTAACCTTGATTTAATAACTCAAATGGAAGTGGCAAAATACTTAAAAATTATTGATTAGAAGCATAAATACAGTAAAGCAATATAGAACAACAAAATTTTATAATACCCACATATACTTCGAGAAAATTAGAGATTTGAATAGCCACAAAAAGAAAGTTGTCTTAAAATTTCACTAATTAGATTATAAAATAATACATAAAATAATGATCCTAACAACACTTGTTTCACCTCAATCAATTATCTACAAATAAAAATATTCACATTTGAAGTTTACTAAATTAAATAATAGAATATTAATACATAATAAATAATATTAAAATTTTCTAAACATATAGGATGTGTTGAAATGAAAAATGTTCCTTGTAATCTCATGGTCCCAATGGCAAAAATGGCAAATTCATATCTATCATACTTTATTATTTATTTACAAAAATATATACATGGCTCAAATATTCAAAAAGTGGATAAGGTTTCTATTTTACAAAAATACAAAATATATAAAAATTATTTTTGAAGTTTAGAAGGTCCATGTTGCACAAAATTTAGTAACTTTTCATATTATGTCCCTCTTCTAGAGTTTCCTTGCATCAAAATGCAGGAGTCAAAACTCCTTAAATAAGAAAGGTTATTATGTTTTCCTCTTCATGGAGCATAAAATTTCAAGGCCAAAAGTTGTAGAATATGGACTAGAAAAAGGTTTCCAATAAAATATTCTAAAATGTTTCTAAATCCAAAATGGCCAAAAAAATTTCCAAAATCCAAAGGAAATCCAAAAATCGAAAAGAAATCCAAATCCAAAAGAAGTCCAAAATTCCAAAAGAATGTATATTTTATTTAGGCATCACTAAAGGCTAGGTCTTGATTACTCTTACTACCAACATGAACCACCAAGTCTTCGGATAGTCTCACTACTATCATTGGATTATCCTTTAAATTACTTCAATGTTTAAAAATATCACAAATTATCTAAGAAACATCAAAAGAATGTATATTTTAACTAGGCATCTCTAAAGGCTAGGTCTTGGCTACCCTCACTACCAAAGGAACTCACTTATAACTCTTGGAATAATCTCACTACTATCATCAGATTAGCCTTGTGATCCCAAACAAGTCACTCATGGCTGGGTCTTTGCAACAGCCTCACTACTAACATCCTAAATTGCTAAGGCACATGTATCATCAAAAATATAGGTCTTGACTATGCCTCACTGCAACTCCACTAAACTCAACTACTCAATGCCATGGACTTGGGTAAATCCATAACCTCACATGAACATATGAATCAAAATCCAAGGCAAGAAATCCATCCAACAATCCTTGTTCTTATGTAATGAGTCCCACTAAAGAACACATCACTACTGCATGCCAAAGGGGAACATCTAAAATATTCATAGCTCTAACTACCAACTAAGCCCAAACGTTCACATAAATATCATTATTTCATTCCAAAAATCCAAATGATTTCCAAAATGACCAAAATCCATAAAAGCTCAAATTTCACAAAATTCTTGCCTCAAAAATGTTATTATTTTATTCCAAAATCTAAATGATTTCCAAAATAGTCAAATCCATGGTAGCCAAAATTCTCACAAATTCATGTTTATGCCATGAGCATAGTCAACATATTCATAAAATATCCAAAAGGCAAGTTGGAAAATATTTCCATAATTCTAAAAATTTGGCAAAAGCTAGAAAAAGGGACAAAATGCAATTAAAAGACCAAAAACAAGTCTGAAATAAAGAAAAATCTACTAGAATCTCATCATATTAATCAAAATCATAGAAGAAGAGTAGAGAGTAGGGAGGAGAGATAGAAAATCCATAACAATATGGGGTAGCTATGTGAAAGGAAAATAAAATAAACTTCCTTGTGTTAGCAAGGCTTCCAAAATTTTCCTAGCATATCTCTTTTCCTTCTAACACTCTCAATTTTTCTTTTCCTTGCTTAACTTGTTGCACCCAATACCCTTCTACAAATTGCAATGAGATGTATCTAGGGCTACTACTTATTTACAAGGGGAGGAATGGAAGAAACCAAGCTCAAATAGACTTCAAAACAAAGAAGAAAAGGCAAAAATGTCTTTATACAAAAACACAATGGAACATGGTTTTGAAAAAATGATGGTTATGCAAAAAATAGTAGTAGAAAACAAATAGTAGGTGAGGTGGTAGAGGAAAAAGTGAAGGAGAGGAGAAAACAAATGTAATTTGCGTAATATGCATATAGCATCTGCATATGTTATATGCGTGCATATAACATATATTCTTTTTCTATTTTGCACGTGAACGTGCTTTGAAATGGCAACGTTGATGTTAAATGAAGTTTGATTTTGATTTTATTTTTATTTTATTTCCTTTATTTTCAAAATTATTTTTATAAGTTAATTTTGCTAATTTTCTCTCTTTCCACTCAACTACTTGTAACATGCACTCTAAGGCTTCAAATCAAACTCCATTTGAACTTATGAGATCCTCATCAAGTACTCTAGTAAATTGTACACTGAGATCTCATCTAAGGATGAGTTTTCATGGTTGCTCAATTCAAATGCCAAAACTTTTACAATATTTTAACAAATTAGAAAATGTGATATCTCGAGAATTTTACCTCCAATTCTAGTAAATTAAGGATCAAAATCTATGTTTTCAAATGTTCTAGACACATTGGTAAGGTTAGAATTTAGGTTAGACATCATTCTAAGCTACTTCCTTAACAAATCTGATTTATGCAATATTAAATTATAATTAGAAATGAACTCCAAATCCTAATTTAATAACAAAAAGTAACAAGCAACATGATTTGGCTTAGGTGAGATTCCAAAATTACTCCATGAGCAAAGTATTATATAATCACATGTGCATAATAAAATATAAAAATGCATAATAAAGATTGAATATAATTAACTAAATATACATAATTAAATACTTGTTGATAAGTAGCAAGGTACCCATACATCCAACCATATGAATCAATAAGGAATTCACATGTGATCTAGTCAAATTTAATAAACCTATAGTTATCCAGTGCACTAATTCTCTAGGAAGTGAAATGGGTGTTGAGAACATTTATTGTCTTCCCAACTACACTTGTGAAGCTCAAGGATATGGTTTTAGTGTAATTAAGGTACATGATTTTTATCATTTTATATTTTATAAATTTAATCACCTACAACAAGAATGAAAGTTAGAGTAATTTAATATCTAATTCATCTACTGCCTAACTAGCCTAACACAAGTACTCGTTTCCACTTTCTAGATACATCCTAAATATTTATAGCATTGTTGGGCTATCAAATGTTAAGTGTTTCTGGGTTAACAAGTGCTACATGTATGCTCGAGGTGCTCATGGTTGTGTTCATTAACAATTGAAAATTAATTGCTTAATTAAAGTGCATTAAAGCGAAGTGCATGAAACTATAGTGTATGAATATTAAATTCATCAAGCAAACATTAATCTATTCTTAGTGCTATAAGGATGATCAAAAGAGTTCATTTTTATTCCCATCATACTATTGTGCTCAGGTACATCAATGCTTAAAAAAGGATTTGTACACACTCAAAAAATATTCTAACTCTATAGAAAATAAACTACAAGAGCTTTGCTATCTATGACAAAAAAACTGATTAAAAATTGATGAAAACTCTAAGCTGAAGCACTATATTTATAGGTCAGCATATACCCTATGATATCAAATATTTGACATTATGTCTTCGACTTCAACATTGGGTATCTGATATTGAGGCTCTAATATCGAATATGCAATATCGAAGCTAGTCAAAACATGATTCATCAAACCCCCAAAATTGAATGAAAGCTCATCCTCAAGTGAAGAAGAGGAGGAACAAGTTCCTTACAAGATATTAAAAAGGTATGGGTTATTGACTGACATACAATTGACTTAGATGGAACAAATAGACTCCTAAGTACCTCAGTGTATAAATTACAATCTTTTACAAAATTCTGTGTTCATGACAAGAGAAGAGAACACCCTAGACAAAACTGATATCCACTCCTCTTGGTAGTTGAAAAGCGAGAGAGAAGATCCATTGATCATGAATGGTCCTTGTCATGTGGTACTTCCTAATCATCCTTGGTGAAGATAGTCCCACTTCCAGTCCATGCTTCCTACTACAATCACAACAATATCAGAAATTAGTATGCAATGTGTAACACATAACTATTAAGTACCTTGTCTCATCGATGGTTACACTCAACTTGATTGTGATTATGGTAGATTGATTCCTTTAGGAGTGTTAGTGGGAAGACTAAAAAATAGGGTAAAATAGACAAGTGGTCCATTAAATTTGAAAAAGTTCAAAAAGGATGAAATGCTTGAAGAGAGTTTAAGAACTTACAATGATAAAAAGGAAAGTGCATTGAAAAATGTTATGAATATGTGTATAATTGGATGTCATTGATGAAGAGCTAAAAAGGATTTGATTGTGAGAATGTTGAACGATAAAGAACTTACCTAATCCAACCAAAAGATATGCAAGTGGGTCCTCCCCAAATCAGGCACATGCCTTTTATTATCCTTGCATAGCTTCAAATCAAGGACTCTTTGGGATCCATGGATGATTAATGGTTATAGGAGGTTAAGTACAAAAAAACCTAGAAGAAACGACCTAAGAATTTTGACACTTCAAACTAGGACATCAAATAAGAACATGAAACTAGTAGTAAGGTGAAAGATGGAAAGCATATATGGATGAGAGAGTGTGGAATGGAGTTCCTAATTAAGGTCACATGAAGTCCCTTGTGAATTTTATGGTTAAATAACTTGAAAAGATCCATCCTTAGTCTAGACTAAAACCAACCATATTCAGTGACTTTGCATTGCCATTCTAAGATCAATCCATCCCCTTGAGGCACAAGAATGCATCCACAAAATAACCACCATTCTTAATTAGAGAAGAAAAGAAAAGTAGGAAGTGAGGAACAAACTTAGTTAGAGGGGATCTTTAGGCATGGGTAACATGTTTTTCAGGTTCCATAACTAGTATTTGTAGTCTGTTTATTTTGTCTATGGGATGTGCTTTGAATTTCCATCATTTTTTCTATTTTTGAAATGGAAATGATAACATGCAAATACTTATTCATTTATTATGTCTATGGGGTGTGCTTTGAATTCCCATCATTTTTTTTTGAAATGAAAAAAAAACCATGCAAAGACTTATTCAACTTCCTTTATTAGTTGACATAGAATAGTAAGAAATCCATGAAAGCACGCATGCACCCAAGTAAATAGAAAAGCATAAAGAATATCAAATCTCCTTGACGTCATACCCTATTCAAACCTTTAAATCTTTTCTAGATCCAAAAACTACCAAAGTCACAAATTTGTTATAGTTTTATTAATGAAAAAGGGACAACACATTTCCAAAACAAGAAAAACTATAGAGTTTGTGGATAGGTGGATGTTGTGGACTCACTGCCTATTGCATGAAAAGGAACCATGTCCTAATTATCCATAACAAAATTCAAAGCTAGAATCCAGACACCAATAATCAAATAACGAAAAGTACATACCACCATCAAGAAACGAATTACCACTTTGCCTGGCACTTATTAACAAAAGTTAGAAAATCATGTCAAAATAAAAGAAAGTATAAAATATTCAAAAAAGCAAATGTACTAATGATGGTGTAAAACAAAAATTAGGAAATATTAACAATCATGAAAATAAGAAGATGTAAAATAAAGTATGTGTAAAAAAAAGGATGAAAAACTAAGAAGCTTCTTATATAGTTAACATGGATGGCCATCTCCCCCATGATTGAATTAAAAGGAGATCCAAAATATGGAGTGTGGTTGTCCATTTAATGAGGCATTTGTTGTATTTGTTGGCTTATGCTCATGAAAAGGTTTAACTTATTGTATGTTGACCAGCTCTTTCTTGTTTGGACTCTCAGGTTTGTAGATCATCATGGCCCCAGAAGAAAAAGTTTCATAAATTATATAAGGTTCTTCACACAATGTTTGGAACTTAGTTTGTTGAGGTACATGTGTGGGATTCTAGTAGAGAATCTTGTCTCCTAGTTAAAATTTTACTTTCTTAATTTTAAGGTTATGATGCTTTTTGTTGTATACCTTGTGCAACTTGTTAGATGATAAGGCCACCAATCGATTTTCATCTAGCAAGTTGAGATTTATCAATCATTCTTTTTGTGCTAGACTTAAGTCAAAGTCAAGGTCATAAGCTATTGATAGTGTAAAAAGCTCGAATTGAATAGGAAGTTTTGGTAACTTTTTGTACACAAGCTCATAGGGAGAGTAGCCTATAAGAAGTTTCTATGTTGAGCAATAGGCCCAAAGGGCATCATGAGTTTCAAGTTGTAATATTTCCTATATTTGCTAACAATTCTTATTAGGATCTTTGCAATTTCCCTATTGGTAACCTTAGCTTGGCCATTGGCTTGGGGGTGGTAGAAAGTTGTGAGTTTATGTTCAACCCCTAAGCATTGCATGAGCTTCAAAAAGGTAGTGCTTGTAAAGTAAGTTCCATTATCAAAAATTAATGCATGTGAAACCAAACCTATTTACAACATTTTGTTGTACAAACCGAGTAGCAGTAGAAGATGTACAATCAGTGATAGCTACTACTTCTATCCATTTCATACAATAGTCAACAATGACTATAATGTACACCTTTCCATTTGACATGGGTGTGATGGGATCCATGAAATCAATGCCCTAGATGTCAAATGGTTCTAATGGTTGGGTCCATTGTTGAGGTCCTTCCATTTGAATAGTCATTCCACCATCTCATTGGTAGTGTTCACAAGACTGGACATATTGATGAGCATCCCTAAAAATTATTGGCCAATTGTATCCTACCATCAGGATCATAATGGACATGCATCTCCCAGCATAGTGGCCTTTGTAAGGAACTTCATGAGAATCTTGGAGAATGCATATTTGATCAACATTAGGGACATACCATCAGACCAAATCATTGATGCACATCTTGTAGAGGTGTCCATTGATCTCTATGATGCATTTTACCTGGTGAAGACACTATTTGTTTTTGATGGTTCAACCCTTGTGGCATCTCTTGAGTAAGAAGATAGGTGAGAATCCCATCATACCATTTAGGTTCATTGGGCAATTATTCAGTTATAGCCCTAGCAAAGAGAAATTCATTAGAAAACATATCAAATAGTGGATTTTCTGCCTCTTTATTTTTCCATCATAACTGAGACAAGTGGTCAACAATCACATTCTCGGTACCTTTTCAATCTATCATTGTAAGATTGAATTTCTATAAGATCACTATCCACCGTATGACATGGGGGCTCATTGTTACCTTGTTCATTAGGAAGAAAATGGCACTATGGTCTATGTGTATAAACACTTTGTATCTAAGCACATAGTGCTTGAATTTTCCTAGAGAAAAAACCACTATTATGAGTTCTTTTTCTATAGTGGTGTGGTTTAGTTATGCACCCACAATGCTTTGGCTTACGTAGTGGATGTAATATAGATGTTTCTTGTCATCCATCTACATAAGCATAGCTTCCAAGGTGTAATTTAATGCATCTTTCATGACATGAAATGGTCTTAACCAATCGGGTGGTTATAGAATTGGAGTTTCTACAAGTTTCTCTTTCAGTTGTTTGAATGCTTATTCACATGCTATAGTCTAGAAAAATGGAGCGTCTTTGTTTGTTAGCTTTACCAATGGTTTTGCAATCTTAAAGAAATTCTCTATGAATTTCTGGTAGTATCCAGTATGTCTAAGGAATGATCAAATATCTTTGATAGTTTTTGGTTGGTAAGTTACTCCTTAGATGACCTTTATTTTCTCAAGGTCTACCTCAATTCTTGTTTGTAAGATTTGATGTCCCAACACAATGCCTTCCTGGACCATTAGATGACTCTTTTTTCCAATTGAGCTGTAGGTTTGTTTTAACACAACTTGTTAGCACTTACTCAAGGGAGTCTAGGGCTTGCTCAAATGTACCATGAAGACTTCCACACCACTACCAATCTACTATTGAAAAATGCTAAGGATCAAGAATTGGAATGTAGCAAGGGCATTGCACAAACCAAAAGGCATCTTGTGATATGAAAAAGTGCCCCAAGGACTTGTGAATGTTTTTTTGGCTTGGTCCTCTAATGTGATGTGGAATTGGTTATAGACACTATAACTATCTAGAAAACTATAGTAGCAATGCCCAAATATTGTGTCTAACACCTAATCAACAAATGACAATGGAAAATAATTCTTGAATGTTTTCATATTTAGCAACTAAAAATTGATGCAAACTCGCCACTTATCACCTTTTCTTGGCATAATCATGAGTGGGATAACCCACTCACTATCCGTAATGGGATAAATGAACCATACCTTGAGGAGTTGTTTGATTTCCAATTGATGATGTACTTTAGTTTGGGGTTGAATTACCTCTATGGATATCTCTTTGGCTTCCTCACTAGATCAATAGAGATATGATGCTAGCATATCCTAGGATCAATTCCTATGAGTTCAAGATATGACCAAGCAAAAGTTGTTGATCATTTTTCAACCACATTCAACAACATCTTTTTCTATTATGGAGCAAGATTTGCATTGATTATAATTGTCTTTACATTTTATAAGAACACATATTTCATGCTAGCTAATAGATTTTTTAGTCTAAGGGGCTCTTACTTGAAATTTCCAATAATTTTCAACACTTCCCAATAGGTATCATCATTTGCATCATCAAAGAGTTGGTGATGAACTTACTCTAGTTCATCTGTGCCTGTAACATATGCACATGTTAGGCTCTTAATTGGTTCCATGCAAAGTTTTCTACTCTTAGAATAAGCAATCAACCCCTAGGTGCCCTCATATTTTGTGGATGTTGTGTACAAACACCTTTGAATTTCTACTTCTAATGCACACTACTTGCATGTAAAGATGGATGTTCATTTCACTACCTAGAGTTTCTACACACAATTACATGATGTATCACTATACACGATGCATGGAACTCATGTTTTCTCAATCTTCTTGAATGCATTTTCTTTAGATATTTCTAGGGAAAGATCTCTGATGTCCATTCTCACATCAACAGTGCTTAGCCATGCCCTTCCCATGATGATTGGAAACTCCCCTTTGTAGTTCTTCACCTTAATCACTAGGAAATTAGCAAGATAAGATCACCCACAGATAGTGTTCATAATGTCTTCTATTAATCCTAATGGAATAGTGATGGATTGGTCTATCAATTCTAATCTGACATTTCTCTTCTTTAAAGCAAGAAAATTTCATGCAATATATATCTCATGAGAGATCAGGTTCACATTGCAACCAGAATTGAGAAGAGCTTTGCACAGTTCATTCCTAGAAATCTACAAATAAATGAGAGGACATATAGGATCATATAATTTTTTGGAAAGTTTTTTAGCATAGATCCAATCAGATATGACATGAGTAGGCATTATATTATGGATCTTGGGTGATGTTTATTTTTAAGGAAACTCAAAGAAATTTGATATAGAGAAAGATGAAGGAATAGGATTGTTAACTATAGGTGGAGGTGAGGGCTTAGGTAGACTACAAGGTTAGAACAAAGGTCTTTTCTTTGATTGAGTATCAAAAGCATTCCGTTGATGAACTAGTTGTAGGTTAATGGCCCTAGTAGTATTGCATTATTACAGTTGAGCTAGTAGTTCACCCTGGATAGACAAAGTAAGTGGTAGTTGTGCTGAGGAAGGAGGAAGATGTGTAGGAATAGGAGGATAAGGATAAAAGGTGGTATCCCTACTTTCATGTGGAGAATGAGTTTGATAATAATCAAAAGGGTAGTAGTTAGTTTGGAAAGTAGGAATGTGGCTAGAGGAGTCATGTGGAGACAAGGGTTGCTAAACCTAATACCCATATGGATCAGATTATCTATAAAGGTATTGCTACATTGGTTGTGCCAATGCCCATGATTGTGGTTACTGCCACTATTGATATTGTTCATATGGTTGTGGAGTTCCACTTGGATAATACTGTTGTTGCTAGTAGAACTACCTAGAATTTCATTAAGGATAAGGCAATCTTTTGGGTGTTTTCCTTTGTGCAAGTCATGGATTCAAAGCATACACCCTAGACTCCTATAAGTGTGACACTATGGGGCAACATTCCATAGGATGTTCATACTAGCAAACATCACACCCATCATCATCATTTGATTCACTTCCTACAACTTCTTCTATTATAGCAATCTCGCCCTTAACTCTTTAATAGTCATGTTCAACTTCCTTGTGCCTTTTGTGCTCATGATCACTACCTTGTTCTTTGGACTCTTTAGAAATTTTTAGGATAGCTTGAAATCTACTATCCATGGAGTCCTATAGCTAATCAACCTTTGCTGTAATTTCATATTAAAATTTTTGGAGTGGCAAGGTTTTCCTATTCACCACCTCATCAAGTGCTAATTCTTCCTAACTATTACAAAATTGAATCTCCCTCTTGCAAATGGAAGGATCATGATTATACTCTTCTACACTTTCTCTTTTTCTTAATTTACCATCCTCTTTAACTACTTACATAATTAGTTTTTGGATCTAATGAGCACTTAATTCTAATAATCACCAAGGGTTCTCCTCATTTCTGATTGAAGCTCATCTACAATGTGATGAAGTTGATCTAGTTGAGAATAACCATGGCCATGACATCCATGCATTAAGGAATAGTATCACCCTATGGCAACATCTAAGGGTTTGTGTGTTCATTATTTCCATCTTTGGATCTACCTTCTTAAGTTGGATACTTAGAGTATGTTTGATATTTTTCATTGAACAATTCAAGCATTGTACTCCATCATCTGATAAATCTTAGTTCTAAGGACCGATACCAATTTTTAGCTTATTTAATGAGTGCCTGTGTGAACAACTTAATATTTTGTCACTTATTTTCTATATTTTGCAAGGCACATGCATCTTGAAAAGCTTGGAGATAATTCTATAGATCCGAGTTATATCCCCCTTCGAACCAAGGGATATTTTTTATGTCTAACCTTTTGATCCAAACTATCCTTTACATGCTTTGTTAGAATTTGTATGACCTTTGCAATGTTGAGCATACTTCATGTAGCAAGCAAAGGCTCATCAAGGTCATGATTATAGTGCTTACAATGCCCTCTACTACCCACTTATTCATGGCGATGTTCCTCTCTTGAATGTCTATGCCCTTGATCTTACCTTGCCCAATGGTCCCTTCAATCATTTTGGTCCCATCTGTCACCTCCATCATAATCTCACCCCCTATGGTTGCGATTAGAGCCAGAACAAGAAGAAGATGATGACAAAGGAAAAGAGGAAGAAGGACTAGCATCATCATGATTCCTACTACCACCTCTTCGATGGTTGTGGCCATGAGCATGATCTTGTTTCTTGTCTAAATCCCTACCTTGACTTACCCCTTTAGGTTCTTCTTCGTCATTAGATCCATTCTTGCCAAAACCAAGATTTTGAATAATGGATTATAGGTTCTAGATTTTACCTCCTTCACCAAAGTCAAAGAGAGGAATTTCATTGAATGGAAAACCCCTAGAGAAGGACTTGTCATCATCTTTTTGATGCAATAGGGATGGAGAATCATTAAATCTATTTCCCTTTGTAAATTCATGACATCATTCTAGCTATCAATCCCATAGATGTTGTGCCTCAGTGGGATGATAATCCCTTGCATCAGTATCTTACACAACATACTCAAGATGAAGTTCTTGGAGACCCCATCATATAAGAATTTGTTGAAGCATTGCAGGAATAGATTGATTGGGTGGCAACATGATGTTGTCCTCCATGTCATGTCACAGCAACTATTCATCCTAATGTAGGATGAAGCTGAATTTGGATACATACTTATTAGGATGAGCATATACCACTCAATATTGTTGGGGCACTGATTGATGTACTTTATTAAACTTGGGCAGAGAATCACTCCTATGAGAAGAAGACATCTTATGTTAGAAAATAAAAAAACATTGTGCTTCTTAAAATTTTTGTAGTAATCTTAAGATGTGATATGATGCTAAGGTTCATTCCAATGATTTGAATAATTTTCACTAACTCCTAGATAGTGCATGTAACAACTAAAATATTCCTTGGTAATGACACAAATGATGAGTAGCGATGTACCCCTGCACCCAACCATATGAATCAATAATGCATTCACATGTGATCTAGTTGAATTTCATGAACCTATAGTTCTCTAGTGCACTAATTCTCTAGGAAGTGAAATGGGCATTGAGAACATTCATTGTCTTCCCAACTACACTTGTGAAGCTCAAGGATATGGTTTAAGTGTAATTGAGGTACATGATTTTTATCATTTTACATTTTATAAATTTAATTGCCTACAACAAGAATGAAAGGTAGAGTAATTTAAGATCTAATTGATCTACTGCCTAGCTAGCCTAACACAAGTACCCATTACCACTTTTCAGATACATTCTGAACATGTATAGCACTACTGGGCTACTAAACATTAGGCATTTTTGAGTTAGCAAGTGCTACATGTATGCTTGGGGTGGTCATGCTTGTGTTCATTAACTAGAAATTAATTGCTTAATTAAAGTGCATTAAAATGAAGTGCATGAATATTAAATGCATCAATGAAACATTAATCTATTCTTAGTTCTACAAGGATGATCAAAAGGGTTCATTTTTATTCCCATCACACTACTGTGCTCGGGTACATCAGTGCTTGAACAAAGATCCATACACACTTAGACTCCTACTATGGGCACTTAGAAAATATTATAACTCTAGAGAAAACAAACTACAAGAACTTTGCTATCTATGATAAAAAATTTATCAAAAAATAATGAAAGCTATGAGCCCAAGTGCTATATTTATAGGCTAACATATACCCTACAATATTGGATATTCGACATCATGTCCTGGGCTCCAACATTACATATCTAATGTCCAGGCTTTGATATCAAAGCCAATGAAAACATGATTCATCACTTGTAAAGGCATGATAACTAACAAAAATAAAAACTTCAAGGGAAAATTGGATTTCAACATTCAAACATAAAATATTCAAAAGATCTATATTTGAGATCCAATAGTAGTGAAATAAAGAATAAGAAATTTTGACAAAATATCCTAACAAGAAAATTACATTTACTTGTGTAGGAAATTAACAATAAAAAATAATAGTAATAGTAATAACAATAAGATAATCTACTAAAACACATATAACAATATTAAAGAATTAATCGCATGCATTAAATTGAATTTATGCAAATTTCTAGGTTGTAACACTATTCCTCTAAGGAAAACAACAATACAAAAAGTCTATAAATTCATCTTAGATAACATTGTATCATGTTTTGGCCTACCTTTAATAATTTTCACAAATAATGGACCATATTTAAGTAGCTAAGAGATGCAAACCTTTTTTCAACACTTGAACATCAAGCATTCCTTTTCATCACCCTACTATCCATAGGACAATGGCTAAGTTGAAGCTAGTAACAAGGTCATCATTAATCTTATAAAGAAAATGTTAAGAAATGGCAAATACAAGTGACATGAACAACTCTTATATGCACTTTGGGCCTAAAGAACAACCTTTAGAACCACAATTGATGCCACATCATATAGCCTGGTTTATGAATCTGAAGTTGTTTTATCTCTTGAATTACAAGTTCTATCTTTAAGAGTAGCTCTATCTGACTTCATCAATGATGAGCACAATAATGTCCTATGTATCATTGACCTCAATTTGATAGAGTATTAGTGAATAAAAATTCTTGCTCACATTGAAAAACATCAAGAAAAGTAGAAAAAATAGCATCATCATGATCTAAATAGGAGAAAAGTCAAGGAAGAAGACCTTGTCCTCAAGGCCATTCATGAACATGTGAATAAATTCTACACCAATTAGAAAGGATCTTTCTTAATCATCAAAGCTTATGGCAATGGACCATTCAAACTAGTGGACATGGATGGGAATGAATTGACAAATCCAATCAACCATTCTTATCTTAAACTATATTATATCTAATGTTGACGTATTTTCTTGTAGTCATTGTTTACCTTTATTTATAGGTTTGGACCAATGATTGACATCAATAATCAAAGTGATCTAAAACAAACAAGTCTGCATGACCTCTTACCTTTTCTTTAGCATCTCAAAAGACTGCAAGTAACTAAAGAAGCCTACTTCCTCCAAGCATCATCGAGCAACTAGCAATTCAAGAACAAAGCATGAGGACCTCTTCAATCAACAAATATGTCATCACTATACCATAACCATGATGTCAAGATAGTTGGAACTTTTTGCTAGCCCAAGTGACCATTCTCCAATAACCAACGTAGCCATTATTTCATCCCAAACATTCAACATTGCTTTATTATCTTATTTCATTATTGTGAGCACTCCATAGAATGATTCAATAGCTACTAAATCAAATGTGAAGAGGGACCATTGGTGATGAGCTTGTGGTGGTGTTTATTAGAAAGAGAAGCCAATGAAACACCAAGAAAATTCATGTTATGCACAAGAAGCCTGGTAGCCAAATCTACAATGTAAATTTGATGGGAATTCATATATAGAAATAAATGTCTTATTTTTCCATCAAAAATTCTATCCTATGGAGTTATTTTAGTAGAATTTTGGATCATTGTTTTTAACATAAAAAACATTTGTAGCCCATAAGTTGTGAATTCCATTTATGATAGCATGTGGAGGCCAAAATGCTCTACACACTACAAAAAATTAACTTTTATCTTACATGTTCCACATCCTCTTCCCACATGCTCTGGTAGCATGTGGGGCAGCATGTGGAGTTTGGGTGCTTGATCCATATACTACACATCCTAGTCCCACATACTATGGTAGCATGTGGAGCAACATGTGAAATTTGGGTGCTTCATCCATACACTACACTTATGACCCAAAATATCATGTAATGATCCGATGAGCATATGGAACTATAACCAATGCCAACACAACAAATTCCTAGCCTATTTAAACTAGATTAGATGTCATTTTTAGGAGTTTTGGCAAATCACACTTTGGTAAAAATAGTATAGGAATGTAGCATTATTTTTGTAGCCTTTGTTGTGCTAACTCCTAAGTACAGAATGAACATATACAACATTCATTGTGAAGATCAAACAAGAGACCAGTGTAGATCTTGCACAGAGCATACCCTACCACTAGAATTAGATTATAAAAGATACCTTTTATTCAAATCCTTAATTTATACCTTCTAAAGAAATTTTTTTAACAATATTCTTTATAGCATTAAATAAAAAGTTTGTAGTTTTTTCTTTGCCATATTTCTTGCATATTTCCTGCATTTTGTGGTCTATTGTTAATTCTTGTGGTAAAACATTATTTTTACACATTATAGTTTATTTTCATTTACGCATTTAGAAATAGACTCCCTACATTCTTAAGAAATTAGTAAGATCATTTAAGACACTGTAGATCCTTCCAAGGCCCATGGATCTTAGAGCTAAATTGTTTCACATTGAGATCTTTAGTTCTGAACCACCAAATATTTTAGCCATTACACAACCATATTTTGTAAAGATTTATCAACTTACCTTGCCCAAACTCTTTCTTTCACACACATTTGATAATAAATTCTTACATTCTAAATATCAAATATAATTAAGAATCCTTTAAACCATCTTTGTACCTTCCATTCTATCCATTTCATTTAATTTTTTCATCAAAAATCACATAAAATCTTGAACAATTTAAAGGTGATATCATAGACGTGATGTATTAGGCCATACGATATCACATCCATGATGTATCCTTGACAAAAATCTATATATATGCACAAGGTGTTAGAAAAAATTTTCATTCTCTCATTTCACACATGGGGAGTTCATGTTATTTTTCTAACCTCCAAGCTTTAGAGATCCATATCTTTCTCACCACAGTTACATTCAAATTTTTTCTTTATTTCTTTCTTTCCTTCTTTTTTTTTTCATTTTTCTTGGTTGCTTATGAAGTAATCAACTTAGTGATGGGGGATAGTACTATATGTAGTTTGTGTAAATTAGATCCAATTTTTCTAGTTCCTTGAAGAACAAAGGACAAGAACAATAAGAAAGGATTATATTTTAACCTAACAAAGGCTAATAAACCTGACAATTCTTCCCAAATAACCATTCAAACATACTTTAAAAAGGAAATTAATAATTGTAATAGGCCATAAAAGATAAATCTGTTTACAAATATTAGAAAATTCTACAATTAAGTGTTTTTCTTGAAGAAGGATATTTATCCAAGTTACAAATTTTTTCTAACTTTGCAATCCCAATTAAAACTAAAGTTGATACTACGGAATGATTTTGATCAAACCTAGGACTCAAGGAAGGGTTATAAAGCATTAGATATTTTTTTGAAAAGAATTTGAAAAATATTAGAATTATTCATGATTACAAATGCCTTCCAAGAGACCCAAAGTAGAAGGACCTTCATAACCAAGGGAGAAAAGACCTAGGGAAAAAGGTAGAGGATGAGTTGGAGAACAAGCTCCACCTATAGAGCAAGAGGCCTAATCCTATAACATCCATCAGCCTACACCTATAATATCATAATCTACATAGGCAAAATCTAATGCATCACCTACTATTAAGCAAGCACAACAACTTATACTCTCAAATGAGTATCCTCAAGCTCTCCATGAGAAGTCCATCATGACCCCTATCATAGTGGGATTGAATTTTGGATTGTTTATGGAGTTTTCCCTACTGACATTCATGAAAAACTAAAGGTCTCTCATCTATGGCCCACTAGCTCAAGTAATGATGAATGATACTTGGAAGAAGTGTACCAATTCTAGAAGAATAAACAAGATGATGCTATGACGAAGGTAGAGGGGATCACATTACCATACTCACTTGAAGCCATAGCCAAGGCACTGAATATTTCAAATGTCAAAGCCAACATTGCCCAAATATCTACTAGGTCTGACACAAAGGCAAGAAAATTATGGCTACAAAGGACCTATGGAATAAGTGAAAAGAAGTATATTGGATTATCCATGGTTGAGAAAATTTGCTTCAAGTTTCGGACATATCAACTCCTTCTAATGAAAAGACTAAA
>MNCI01011137.1:37967-74023 GCA_015680685.1 Gnetum montanum | reverse complement strand
AGTGCATAATGCTACCTCTATTTCTTACATGTTAAAGCTCATTTGCTTTTCCATTAGTGCTATCAAACATATTTAAAAAGAACCTTTTTCTATCATAGTTGTAGCAAGTGTCATTCTCTAGCTTATGCACTCACATTTTGGCCAAAATAGCTTTACACATTAGAGCTCTACATGTTAGAGCCTTACACATTGGAGTTTTCACAAGCTATAACTTCACACATTGCAACCTTTAGACATTACAAGCTTATATGCTATAATCCAAAGCTTGTTTTAAATATTAAAAACCTTATAAAAGCTTGTCATATTTGACCAATTAGTTGGTCCCTTACATTTTATGCATTTTGCTTCAACTATTTTACTGTATGCTCTACTTACTATGGTCACTAACCTACAAGCTACCTACATCTATGACCCTAAGAATCTTGTTGTCATGGAATGTAGGCAATCTCTCAAATGCCTAGGTCATGGTCCTATACATGCTACTCTTACCCAAAGTTACTATAATTTCATTTGTGCAAAAATCCAAGCTAACCTCTACAATCTTCATAAGAAGTTATACCCCAAGCATGAATTTAAGATTATTCACAAAAACAAGAAGGAATATATACCTTCCCCATATAAGGACATAGAACTCCTTGAAGCATATGTCAACATGCTAACCCAATTAGTGGATGCTAATGATGAAATGATGGCAAATGAAGAGGCTAGTATGGAATGCAATGATCAGGAGGAGTCTAGAGGTTATTACAAGGATGACACTCACATTGTGGAATCCTTGCAAAAGTCCATCCATAACTCTATGATTAACCCCATATATTCTATACAAGTGATTCCTACCACCATCTTGCATCAAACATCACAACTAGTGTCCCAAGTCTCTTCCTTACTCATAACCATACCCTTCCCAACTTAGCCTTGGGTCAGATGGCCACCATCTATTGCTTCTCTTATGCCACTTCCATTTCCACCTCAACAAGCCTTTATTCAAGACCTTAAGTCATCCAATCTTTCTACCAGTTCTTTCTTCCTATGATCCCACAAATCCCAATTCAACCATAATTCTCATTTTTTAACAACCATGTAGTAGTGGCCTTAAGACCTTTTCAGTTCATACCATAGCCAATTATGAAACCTCAACTAGTTCAACCACCCATCCAACCAACCATAAAACTAACAAGTGCACCGTTTAGGCAATAAAGGTCATGGATTTTTACCAAGATGATCCCATAATCCCTGATGTCTCATAATTTACTCTTCCTATAGGCATTCCCATCCCTCACTTCACCAAGTACAATGGTAAAAGTTACCCCAATGCTTATCTCATTCCTTTCTGATAAGAGTGCCTACTACTGCAGGCTTAGTCACACACTATCCTACATATCTTTCCCATGTCCTTAAATGGAAAAGCTCTTAATTCGCTAGGTACTAATAAGGGGATATATCTCTTCTCTAGATGACTTAATAAATCAATTTGTTAACTACTTCAAGTACAACTTGAAACCTAATACAACATTAGATCAACTTATGAAAGTAAGATAGGGGCCCCTTGAACCTGTTGAAAAGTTCATACAAAGATGGAACACTACACTCAATTAAATACCTATGCCCATCTTTGAAACACATCTTTTGGCCATTTTTAAGGGAGCAATTAACAATTTTATTAAGTCTAAACTTTATTTTTTGGATCTCTAGTCTCTTAGCCAAGGCCTTTCCCAAGTTAAGAACATAGAAAAAGAAGCACAAGATAAAAATTTCCCTACCTACATAACCTACAAGAACTAACACATGAAATGGGATAAAGATAAGGGAAAAAAATGCAATATCCAATCAACCATTAACATCTGGTACATCTACATCTAACCATTTGAAACATAATTACTAGTGAAAAGATAGATCTAAGTACACCAAGCTACCCATGAAACCATCCAAGAATCTCAATCAGTTACTCAAGAGTTATCATATCTAATATAAGCAACTATCTAAGAATGTGCATAAGAGGCATGATTGCATATGTAAGATCACTAAGGATCCCACCATAGCCACAAAAGATGATCCTACTATGCCCAAGTACTTCAAGCTAGACAGATTCTACCACTATCATCAGCTTCCCAACCATGATACTAATTTTTTTCTTAACCTTAAAAGATGAATTACAGAAGATGATTGATAGTGGAAAGTTAGTTCTAGATGCTTCTAATCTAGTTAGGCCTCAAAATCAAACCATGCAGATATACATGGATTCTATTAATGATAATAATGATCAGTTCATAATAGTCATGTTCAACATCCATGATAAGTCTTAACCTAATAGGGAGCCATTTGTGATTCAAGAACCTCCTTGTGATGAGAGAACTTCAACTTCTACAAGTTCAAGGAATCATTTTGTTATAAGGATACCAGCATCCATGCCTCCCAAGAAACGATTTATCATTAGGATAACCCCTTTTTCTACCAATAACCTTGTAGCCCAAGTTCACTAACATCCTTCCATGGTAGTTAATGCTTCAATCTCTTCTCAACCAAATAATAATAAATCACCTTTGAAACCATGTAAGAAGCCAACTCCTAAGCCTAAGCCTAAGAACACCAAGCAACCAAAGGTTTATAAGGAAGTGGGTTAATGAGCAATGAGGTATCCAACATCCAACCATACAATTTATGAGTGTTCATGCACAATCTCAGTCAAATTCTATAGACAAGGCACTGTGATTATGCAAGTAACTGGTTAGATTTTGTGATCATTATCTTCCCACATGAGCTAGTAAATTCAATGCATATGGTTAAACTCATGATGAGGTATATGATAGATAATGTTCTATGGGCCATAGCGCTCCTAGCTAACATGAAGTAAATGGAAAGTAATTCTGAGCCTAAGTAATAGTAAACAAATCTAATCTACCCTAGGCAATAAGGAGCTAGTCCTGATATTCAGTTCACACCTTGGACTTCATGCAACTCCTACTGAGATTACCAAATACCACACTACTAAGAGTATCAGGTGATAATACTAATGGGTTATCAAGTAGCTATACTTAAGTGCTTTAGACCAATCATACTCATTCAAGCTTTTAATACCTAGTAGTTTGTGCCCATAGTGTGGCTATTAACTATTATTCAATCTCACTTCTAGGTCTACCTCTTGTCAACATGGCCAAGTTAGCATAATGGAGATTTGCTAACCCCATGTATTCTCTTTAAGTCCTCTATTTGTAGGTCATTATTTTTCAATTCCTCTTTATCAATGTGGGCCATGCTATCCAAGATGGGTTTTCATTCTAGATTTTTTGTTGACATAAAATTCATTCTAGCCTTCACCATCTAGATCTCTTTCTCATCAATTTGTTTATATATTCCCACCTAATCTCAAAAGTGTTCCTTGAGTTGTTCATGCTTCTTTGCCTCATTTTTCCATGCACTAATTTTGATGGATGACTTCTAATGGATGGTGCACACCTCCTTCATGGAGAGGATTCTATTTTCTCTTGTAAGGTAGCTCATATCTTAGTTGTTCCTCACTAATTGTTCCCTTAGCTGGTGGATGCTCTCTTCCAAAATATTTTTTTGTTTTTCAACAATGATCAACTACATGTTATTTTTAGAGAGTTGTTTATTTTCCTCTTGAAAGGTAGAAAGTGCTTTAGCATAGGCATATCTTTGGGCTTTGGTCACCGAAGCATCCCATACTACTATTTCTTACTCATTCTCCATTTCTTTATTATTCTTAAGGAGGTAATTGATCTACTCAGTTTTGAATTATGCTAGCTATTTTGGTGCAACGAACTAAGTTGGATATCTCCTTTCTACTCTTAGGGCTACAAGCTCTTCTCTTAATCTACAAAGCTCATTCCTAGCATGCTCTACCTTGCTTTCATCCATGATCAATTTTCCTTTGAAGGCAATCAATTCGAATTGTATTATAATGACATTACTAGGAATGTCAAAGAGATTTTTAATAACCTATCCTATCTACAATAGTCTATCTAGCACACCTTCATGATCTATAGGATTCATAGAGGTACCAGCTAACATTTGAGCATCTTTGGTTCTAAAAAAATTTGCTGGTATAACAACAAGGACATTGAAGGATTATTCAATGTAATTTGTGATCACTTCTGTAGCTTCTACTACATCATGATGTTGCATGACCACTATTGTGGCTTCTCTAGATTCGAGCACCACTTGAAATGATGTAGCATTCATAAAAATCTATTGTATCCACTGTAGCAATCGAAAATGTTGATGGATGGAAAACACTGAGAGGTCGTCGATTGTGATAGTCTTAACCCCAAATCCATGTGAGGTCTGTGCTAAATAAAATGGAAACGGTGCACCCTGAACGGTCTGGTTGATCAGACAGGGACTTAGTCAGTGTTAATATAATCTTTTGCAAATAGATAATTTGAAAATGGGATTTGTAGTATGAAATAATAATTTTTAAACATAAAAGAGGTGGAAAATGATGTAAAATGCAATGACAAGTAGGAAAGAAAAATAAAATGTAGTTAGGAAAGTGCACTGCTTCAAGGCTATGACTTCACTCTATCAAGGTGGATACAATCAGTTGCACAGTGCTAGGAGGTGTAGAGATCCCAAGAGTAACCAAGATGTTTAGAGCAAGACAGTTGTACGCTTGAACATGGACTCAGGGTCAACAATGCAAAATGCTGCAAAGATAGCAGGAAAGAGCAAAAATAGAATGCCAAAAAGAGTGCTAACAGTTTACAGTGCCAAACAAGATGTTTACAATGCTCAAGATTACAATGCTAACTCATTTGCTTGCTAGCCAAAAAATTCACCAACCAACCCTTCAAGAATTACTCATCGGGGTATTTATAGGGCCAAGGGCATGCAAAAGATGCAGTTTGAACACTACATGTCCCATGCCCATGTTGACATGTCTATGTTGCATGGACATGCAGGACCGTTAGACAAGTCTGCCATGTTGTAATTGCGAGCATGCCATGCTGTAATTGTGCTATCAAAACTTGGAGATGTGTGTCAATGATGCGAACAGATGAAGTGCATTGATGTCGTGTGGCTATCTGCTACACTACGCTATGCTTTGTAATGTAGAATGTTGGCGTAGCGTAGCATCTTGCTATGCTATGCAGCGTAGCATAGTGTAGCCACTAGTTTGAAGCAAAAACTTACATTGCATCTTCCTGCATGTGCTAGAAACCTTTGAAGTGTTCTGATTGCTTTTTGCATACTTGCTACACTATGCTATGCTACGTAGCATAGCATAGTGTAGCAACTAGACTTAATCATGGAAACATCAACAATCTGCAAGCTTTTCTTTTTGCATTGTGAAACTTGTGAACTTACTGACCCTACACTTTGAGATGCCTTTTGTTACCCCCGTATAGTTGCTATGTTGTGCTACACTAGTGTAGCACAATGTAGCGTTGCAACCAACATGGCCTACATTTTCTCTGAGTTTTCCACTTTCTGGTGGAAGGAGCCATTGCTGAGGAACTTGGAGCCAAGAAAAGCAACTGTTTTTGAAGGTCAGAGGTGCTAACTTAGTACAATTAAGATCATTAAGTAAGCTAAGATTTTCTATCTTGCTCTCACTACGCTATGCTATGCTGTGTAGGGTAGCATCTTTCCTTGCAAAAATTTATAGTTGATCGCTTGAACAAGCATCTCCCGAAGCTTGCTATGCTACATAGTGTAGCGTAGCGTAGCAAAATCCTTGACTAGAAAACTTGCCAAACTGTTTTACGCATTTTGAGCACCGCCAACAACTCTCCACATCATTTTCATGTAGGATGTCAGCTAGATGAATGACCCAGTTAGAAAATTTACCAAACTATACAACCTAAACTCAGAGCATCCATTTCTTGCCAAAGTGACATGACACTGCCTGAACTACGTAGACCTAGTGAAGCAAGAATGGCTTGAAAATTTAGGGTGTTTCATTCGCCCCTCTTTGTCGATGTATGAAGGATGGACCCGAGAGACATCGATAAAGAATACAAAACACCATGGAAGACAAAATGCTAACTTTGCTATTCAGTGATCATCAAGATATCACTTAGCCATTCTTGAGAGTGTTGCATTGGTTTTGCAGGGGGAGGGGGAGAAGAGAGTAGGAAGGGCTACATAGGGAGGAAGGAGGTTCAGGAAAATGATAAAGATGAAACTTAGTAGAATCCCTCATCGAGTGCTCATGAGGGAGTTTTTTGTGTGGTAATCTTTGCTTTTGCTAGCCTTCAACCTTTCATTGAAATGTTTGGAGAGGGTGATTGCGAAATAGCTTACATGCCATTTTTTTTGTGTGTGCATGAGCTTTTACTCTCTTACGCTTTGGCCTCTTGCTATTTTTCCATTTATATTTGTGAACAACCTTGTTGTAGGATAGGTGTTTCTTTCCCAGGATGAGTTGTGTTACATCCACATGGGGCTTTAACCTACCTATAGATGCTTCCATGCAGCGAGCTATGTTACGCACATCATAGATTTTGTGGTTGAGCATATGGGAGGGCTTAAGAGGCTTCGAGAAAAGCTTGTAAAAGAAGGGAGCAAGTAGAAATTGCAAGTGCAAGAAGTAAGGTAAAGGGAAGGAGCTTAAAAGGTAGGGTAGGACGTGCACTCTAAAGTGGCCAAGATAATCAAGACAATCACTTTGCAACACTGTAGCATTTGCTACCATGGAAAGACACACCTTCAATCAATACCTCTCCATAACACACCCTGCAAACACAATAGAGAAAAAACCAAGAGAAACAACCCTAATGCAAAATGAGGGAAAGGTCTTGCTTACTGCGGACATTGTTGAAGCTCTGAACATCTTTACTGGTGCACAGTGTCCAAAGTAGAAAGGCCAACAACGACCTTGGCAGCATCAGCATGGAGGAGTTGGCATCAAAGAAGCAGGGAGTTGCTGTGAGTACGGATACCCTAGAATCCCTTCCAAAGGCATGCATTCTAAGTTCAGCTGTGGGATCAACTACCACATAACTGAACTGCATTTAAGCTTAGACGCTGGTAGGGAGCTAAAGGGTAACAATATTGTGGCTGGGCCACTATACTACTGGAACTCCAGCAGCAGGCACTGACCAAGGAGCTACAGTCAGGGCGATGGGCTGTGGCAATGGTAGGTTTGGAGGATCAGTGAGATATCATACAACATCTCCAAAGGATCAGTAAATGCCAAGAGTTGTGGTGTTGCATATGTTCCAGATTGTGTTTCCATCTCATCGTGAACTCCATTCTAGAACTGCAACGTCCCACCCCACGTTGGCACTGCGCACACTTGCTTGATGTGTACTTGGTGTAGATTCATGCTAAGGATGTGCCACGAACCCATTTTAAGGTCCTAGTAGACCATGTATTGGTTTAAGGTCCCAGCAAACCGATGTGCTAGTTTAAGGTCCCAACAGATCGCATGTGCCAGTTTAACATCATAGCAGATGTTTCGTGCTAGTTTAAGGTCCCAGTAGATTGTTTGTTCTAGTTTATAGTCATAGTAAACTATTTGTGCCAGTTTAACGTCGTAGCGGATGTTCTTTTCCAATTTAACATCGTAGCAGACGTTGGTGAAGCTATGTTAGTTTAACGTTGTAGTGGATGTTTGCTCACCTCTACCAGTTTTACATTGTAGCAGAAGTTTGCTTATTTGCTCCATGCATTTAGATATAGTACAACTTGAGGTATGAGTGATTCACCAAGTTTGCAAACTCATTGTCATCCATGTTTGCCATTTTGAAGGCTCCCTTCCTGAAGGATTTTGTGACCATGTATGAACCTTCTCAATTAGCTAAGAATTTGTTCATATGCTCATGGATAGCCTTGAGGATGAGGTCTCCCTTCTATATTAGTCATTGATGCAAATTCACATGGTGTTTTTGCCCTTTCTTGTTCTGATAGTGCTCTATGTGACCCAGTGTTTGCACATGCTCCTCCTCTATTGAGTCGAGATCGATGATCTGCGACTCATTATTCTAGGCTTCACTCACGACATTGGGTAGGATCATCCGAAGTGATGGCACCTGTAACTCAAGAGGTAACACTGCTTCAGATTCGTAAACAAGACTAAAAGGTGTCTTACCTGTTGCAATCCTGCATGTCATCCTGTAAGCCCATAGCACATAGAGGATTTGCTCATGCCATCGTCTCTTGTTGTTGTTAAGCATCCTTTTCAACAAGTTGATGATGGACTTATTTGTAGCCTTCTCCTGCCCATTCGCCTATGGGTAATATGGGGAGCAAAATGATTGCCTAATGCCAAGACTACTGCAGAAGGTTTGGGTTTCTGTACTGCTGAATTATGGTCCATTGTCAGTTACAATAGTCATTGGAAGCCCAAACCTTGTCACGATGTTATCCAAGATGAAGTGGCAAACCTACTGAGATGTCATCTTCCTCAAGGGGATAGAATTCCATCCACTTAGTAAATTACTCAATGATGGTAATGATGAAGCTATGCCCTGCAGAGAACTTAGGAGTGATAGGTCCTATGAGGTCCAGTCCCCATTGCTGTAAAGGCCACATGATTTGCATTGGGTGTAGCTCTGTAGGTGAAACGTGTATTAGATTTGCATATCTTTGGCACGTATCACACGTCTTGACCTTCACTAGGCAATCATGCTCCATGTGACGCCAATAGTATCCTAGATGCCTGATTTTTTCAACCATGGCCCTAGGTGCTATGTATCCACCACATAGTCCTTCATGAACTTCATTGACAACCTTCTGCACTTCCCCCTCATTCACGCATGTCAACAATATCCCATCATAGGAGTACTTGCACAGGGCATTGTCTCCCATGAGCACATATTGCTGAGCATGCTTACAATTTGCATCTCTTTGAGCAGATGTCAATCCACCTGGGGGTTCACCGTATTGTAGGTAGGCTTTAATGTTGGCGTACCACTCTTGGATATCTGTAGTGTTGATAGAGGCTATGTGTATTGTTTGAGTGATAGGCTCGATGCACTCGGTAATTGAGTTTGGAAAACTTGCAAACAAGTTTGGTGGAATGTTTAATGCTAGGGTGGCTAAGGCATCTGCTACGGTGTTCTCGTTGCATGGCACATGTTGCACTTCTGTAGTTGCAAACTATTTGAGCAAGCTTTTTTCCAGGTCATAATAGGGTTTCAAGTGCATAGCTTTGCAGGCATAGACCTCGATGATTTGATTCACAACTAGTTGTGAATCTCCGCAAACCTCCAGGTGTTGTATGCATAGTGTTTGGGCAGCTGGGAGCGCTCTGAGTAGCCCCTCATACTCTACCATGTTGTTCGTGCAGGGGAACACAAAGTGATAAGTAAAAGGGTGTATTTCCCCAAAGCGGAATGTAATGACGATAGCTGCACTACCTCCTCACACAGTTGAGGCACCGTTGAAGTGTAAAGCAGCTTTGAGATGCGATGGGATGATGTTGATTGTGCTAACATGCTTATCTGGGAATTCAAGATCTATGGTCGCTTGGTCATCGACAAGTGAAACCGTGAGTTGTGTTGCTATGGCTTGGCCCTTCATCGATGACTAGCTCACATACTGCAAGTTGAATTCTGTAGTTATTACTTTCCATCAGGCTATCCTACTACTTTCATACAGGTTATTAGTGATAGCCAGGAGTATGTTTCTTTTGCAAATAATGTTAATTTTACTACGAAATAGGTAATGCCTCCACTTTTTTAAAGCAAAAACCAAGGCAAGGAAATTCCTCTCCACCTTGTTATACTTCACATCATATGCTATTAATGCATGCCTTAGATAGTACACTAGTATCTCAAATCCATCATCTCATTTCTAACATAACAATGCTGCAATGGATGTGTTGGAGGTGGTAAGGTAGATGAAGAAAGGCTTATCCCTCTGTGGCAGGTGGATAGTTGGGAGGTGCAAAAGCTCTTCCTTCAGGTCATTGAAGGCTTGCTAACATTGAGTTGTCCATTCAAAGTTAATTCCTTTCTTTAGAAGATGTTGCATGGGGTGTAACTTGTTAGTTAACTTTGCTATAAACCTTTGGATGAACTATACCCTACCTTGCAAACCATGCAACTCCTTAAGGTTTGTAGTAGGTGCCAGGTTGATGATGGCCTTAACTTTGTCAAGATCCACACGTATCCTGGCCTCCGATACTATGAATCCTAACATGCATCTGGTTTTCACCCCAAAGACACACTTCTTAGGATTAAGGCACAAATCATGCATTTGACAATACTTGAAGACTACCCCTAGATACTCTGGGTGATCAGTGGCCTCTTTGGACTTGAACACTATATCATCCACATAGTCATTTAGTGTTTCTAGGATGTAGTCACTGAAGATGTAGGTCATGGCTCACTAGTAGGTTGCTCTACCATTCTTAAGCCCAAAAGGCATTATGGTGTAACAAAAGGTACCCCATGGGGTTATGAGGGTTGTTGTTAACTGATGTTCTAGGTTAATGCAAATTTGGTTGTAGCTAGAGAAACCATCCATGAAGGATAGTAGAGCATGACCAGTTGTAGTGTCAATGAGTTGATCAATGCTTGGAAGTGGGAAACCGTCTTTGATCATTGCCTTGTTCAAATCCCAGAAGTCTATACAGATTCGTATTCCTCCTATTTTCTTAGAAACCACAATGATGTTGGACACCCATTCCAAGTAATCAACTGCATGGATGAAACCAACTTGGTATAGCTTAGTGATTTCATCTCTTATGGCTAGTGCAATTCCTAGTTTAACCTTATGAGCCTTCTGCATGACTACCTTCATGCTCGGGTCTAGGACGATGTTGTGTTGTATCAGCCTTGACTCTAAACTCCACATGTCGCTATATGACCATGTGAAGACTTTAATGTTGTCTTGAAAAATTTGGCTACATCTTTGTGTGTCTGGGCATCTAGGAGGGAACTAACTTTTAATATTTCTACTTCCCCCTTAGACGTGATCATACGCGTCTCGACGAGGGGATCCTCAGTTACATCCCTGGACTCTAAATCTAGGGTTCAAACCAGATGCTTAGGATAGTTTAGGGATGTTTCTAAGGACGTTACGATGCTAGCTACGGGTGACTCCCAATCTATTAGTTCTAGGTTCAGTTGTCTTACAAGCTTGCCATGTGGACCTGCTAAAGCTAATGGCGAAGAGAGATCATGATGGATTTCCATTTTTGCTCAACCTGCCAAAATGAGATGAAAGCCTGGTTAAGAGGCACCTATTGGTAGTAATCGTGTATAATGAAAATTTGAAAAACAACGATGAGATGTAAAAAGCAAAGTATGATATAAAGATTAAAATTTGCCAATTTAAAGTCATGGCAGACTACTAAGGCATGGATATGCAAAACTGCTAAAAGAAAAAATGTAAAAAATGTCTATGTGAAAACGCAAAACTGCTAAAAAATGCAAGACTACCGATGTGAAAATGTGAAATTGCTAGTTTAATGTCATTGTGGACTGTGAACATGTAACGAATCAAAACTGCTAGTTTAAGGTCTTTTCAAACCGCTAACTAGAGTGAAACACTATGCTAGGAATTCTAGTTTAAGGTCTTTTTGGACCGCTAAAGTTACAAGTACGCTAGGGTTGCTAGTTTAAGGTCTTTTGGATCAGTAATTGAAAATATATATATATATATATTTTTGGAAAAGAAAACAGTTAGCTCAAAGCATGCCAAGATCTTCCTATTTTAATTGTGAATAGTGCTACAATGTCGTGGCCAGCAAGCTACGTTGCATAGTATATCCCACATTAAATGAAGAGAGAGAATGGAAAGTTTCCCCTTTCTACCATTATGATTATAAATAAGGATTAACCTCCAGTAAGATTGTTATCTTCACCATAACAGCGTAGATCCCACATTCGGAGCACAGAGCAATTTCAATGTGTAGAGCGATCGTGCTAACAGAGAGCAAGGCAGTTCTGGCATAGCAATGAGGAAGAGTCAACAAGCAGGACGATGGCTCCAAAGAAACAACGCACTCACATGGCACTCGCAAAGGTCAATGAGGTAAAGGAAACCCTAGGGTGCATTACACAAGTAGGCATCACGAGGCGGGAGGACACATCGTTGACCCGGTAGGCTGCTATGCCTCTTCTATTTTCTCGTGCTTCTGTTATTGTGTTTTTTTTCTTTGCTTTTTTTTTGTGATTTAGTTTTAGTTATCCATGTTTTCTGTCATTTTTTTGTCGTTGTTTTGGCCTTTACACCATTTTTGTTGCCATTTTGGCCATGGAGGATGCACAAACGCTATGCTAACATTGCATGCAATGTCGCCTAAATTACCATTGCTACAGTTGTCATAACTGTAGGGGTTTAGATAGTTTAAATTACTTGGCTTCCAAATGGTGTAGTGTAGGACCCTTAGGAGGGTTTGGCCATGTGTTATGTGAAAATGTGATACATGTTTCATCAGGGTGTAGTGTTAATCACTCTGCTAGGGTTAATAGCTCCGTTGTTACGCTAGGCTAGTTTTGCTATGCTATTGCTTTGCTATTTTTTGCTACGCTATGTACAGGAAGGGGATTATGCTACGCTATTTGCTAGAATGCTAAGTCTTTCTATGCTATGTGTGTTTTGCACTTGAACGTGATGCTAACATTTGAAGTTGTGTTGTGTAGGATAGCACTAAGGCCAATTTTAATTATCCTAGAGATTGTAGGGGTCCTGTGCTACGTGAAAAAACCAGTGGCCAATGTTCCTCCTCCTCACACACATGTGGGGGATCAAGCGGTCTGGTTCAAGATAGGAGCACAGAAGTTCCTACAATTCCTCCTCTAACACTTTAGTGTGATCATTTGGTCACACTTAGAGGAGGAGGTAATGGCCATCATACTAGAAACCCTGTTTCCTAAGGCAAACCAGGTTATTCTAAGGTATTTGAAGGATGGAGCATTCAATAGTAGGTAGGGAGAAGGATCCAGTCAGCATCCCCAAGGTTTGAGGTGTTTGGCTTGGATCTGGGATATGCCTAAGTACAGCTGCTAACATCTCTACAACACATTGTTTTTTGCACATCATATGAAAACGTGCTTCTAAAACCCACCAAGAACAGTCTACCATGCTGGTGGGTGAGTTTTGTATCCATGTTCTACTACACTATGCAATATTTGCTACATTGGCTAAGTGTTAACAACGTGTTCTTATTACTAGGTTTTACATTAATGCGAAAGGGCTTCATGGTGATACAGATGCATTGGCCATAGCAGAGATGGCCCTGCGGGAATTCTCTTCTACTGAGAATATCTGTGTAGGTGTGATAGGTCAATGTGAGGTTGAGTACCTCACCTATCTAGACCAATATCCCAACCTCTACGGTAGATGCAAGGAGCTTGGTTGGTTGGATGAGGGATGGGCACCCTTCAAACCGATCCCCATGGAAGATGTCTTGGTCACTCTTTCACAATTCCCATTGCTACATAAACTTGGTAAGCTAAGTGTTAGGTATAGCATGCTAGAGTGTCTTTGCCATTTTTTTGTATTTTTTGTGTTTTTATGCTAACTCTTTCTATGCGAACTATTGTAGTGGCAAAGAAGTCCTAGGAGCTGATGGTGATAACTACCAGGAACTAGGAGGAAAACATCTACTACAAGTACGGAAAAGTATATGCGAGCTAGCATTGGATATACAGCGAGGCCTCGAAATCCCTAATTAGGAATCTCTAAAATGTTGGGCTTATGTATTTGTTCCTGACCCCAAACCCAAGTGTTCTTGCAGTTGAGATGCTCTCCCTGGTGGACTCCTTTTCTAACAAGGTGGACCGCTTCTACACATGCATATATAGTGTGTGGGTGGTCATTGAAATCAATGACCAACTATTCACGGATCTTTTCGATGTCCCTATCAATGGCATCCTCATAGGATCAAAGTCCAAGAAGGAGTTAAACCTTTAGAAGGATGACATTGTGGAGTGGATAGGGGTTTCTAAAGAGTGGAAGGGGATCCCTATGGATAAGGTTAGGGTAGGACTTGCTAGAGAAGTTTACCCCATCTTCTGTGCTCATGCTTTCCCCCAGCTACTTTCCCAAGGGAAGATCCTTGGGATTGAGCAAGCCTGGGTAATGCATGAGGTCATGGAAGAGGGGGCTCACTAAAACTGGGCTAGGTCTCTATGTAAAGGCTTACAAACTAAAATCTTGGGGCTCCATAAGAATCAGGAGTCCCGTGCGAATATACATTATGCCTTTTACATAGCTTGTTTGTTGCATTTCGCGGAGATTCTGGTAGTCCATGAGAATTGGACCTGGGTATTATCGAATCGCAGCCAGATTTCCAAATTGTGGATCTACAAGATCCTCTGGACCACCCCAGCACAAGATCCCCTAAAAGTAATTGGGGAGTCATTCTCCATGATGACTAAGGATCGGGTGGCCCACAACTTTCGTGGCCAAGATAGCATAGGAGAGACATCCTCTGCTATCATCAATAGCGCATCACAATGGAAACGTCTCATTGCCAAAACGATGGCCACTAAGTTGCAGTGAAAGAGGCCTACTTATACTAAGGAAACCCTTTTCACAGAGGAAGAGGAGGGGTGGAGACTACGGTTTAAACTACAGAGGATGCAACCCCCCATTGGTAAATGCTTTTATTTAATGCTTATTTCTTAGCCTACTTTGTTAATGCCTGCTATGCTATGCTATGCTAGATAGTGTAGCATAGTGTAGCACCTACCTTAAGCTAACCTATTTTGGGCTAATGCAAACATGGTTTTGGCTGCTAGAGGAAAAAGAGGAAGAAGAAGAAGGTAGTGAAGGGGTGTCAGCCCCCAAGATAGGGGCGACGAATAAAAACATGGAGGCCCCACTCTCAGAAGAAGGGACCCCATTCAAGAGGAAAGGAGCTCTTGCCACTAAGGTAGGGGCTCTTGTTATTAGGAAGAATCCTCCTATTAACAAGGAGGACATTTTTGGAGACGAAGAGGAGTCTCCCATGGATAAAGAGGATGCTAGTGCCTCAAAAGGAAAAGCATCAATAAATAAAGGAGAAGCCCGCATCAATCTAGAAGGGACTTCTACCAAGGATGCTACCATCACTCTGAATCAGAAGGGAGGGGAACTACAATTAGATGCTGGTGAGTTTAATGACATATCCACTTTGTCATAGTCCATTTTGGTCATTGCTGACATGTTTAGTTGTATGAGAAACACCACTGTTAATATTGCAGGACCCCCTTTGATTCATGTAGAACCATGGGCCGAGACCCCTAATAAGTTTATGTTTATGTAGGGGGTTGTCGATGACATGATTGTCCGTCTTCAGCAGATCGACCTTGAAGTGGGTAAGTAGTAGTGCTAAGTGCTCTCATGTTACTACATTAGAGTTCTCACATTTGTTAACCCTACTACGCTAATGCGACTGATATGCTCTTTATGTTGTCACAACCTCTTGACTCAAATGGGACCCAGCACGGCCTTTGAAAGTTAGTGTCATGCCTACATTCCTATCTAAGTGATCGAGGTGTCTTATCGCGCATACGACGAGGTTAGAAAATGTGCTCTACACTTAGCTTACTCCTTGTGGGAGGACAAGCGCATCAACGAAGACCTATGGAAATGGGTCCAAAAAGCTAAGAAAGAGAAGGCTGACCTAAGTGTCAAGGTGAAAGACCTCAAATTGAGGAACGAATTCCTTCTAGCTCATGATACTAATAATGAGAACTAGCACACAACTGTGATAAATCATGCCAGATTTTGAATAGTCGTGCGTTAGAACAATGAAACCACCCGCGAAATAATAGAATAGAGAATGAAAATGGACTTGTTAGCCTAGAAGAGTCAGGATTGGAAATATTTCAGTGCCAGGGTTTAGGAATGGAGGTAGTCCCAGAAGAACCATAAACACATGTATAAACTGGAACATGCCACCTATTCTAAACTATATAGGGACGCTTCTGTGGAGGCATTTACCTATAAGGAATTTGTAGATGCCATTGGTGTTTCTGAGGCCTATGACAAGTTCAAAGAGCATGTAAAGGTTATGGAATCTCCTAAACGAGAAGTGGACCTTTCCACAGGAGAGACCACAACTGCCTCCTTTTCTCCAGGACCATCGAGATGGATGACCGTCAAAAAGGAGAAAGCTGCTGCAAACGCTGAACCAAGCAATAGGCGTTGGGTGGACATCATGGCAAAGGAAGTTTGGTGCTACCTTGGGCTCAGTCTAGATCAAATACCCTTCGAGACAGACATAGGTCCATCTTAGGCTAGTTGCTTTCTATTGCGTTAATTCTTGTGCTTTGTTGTAGCTTGCGTGTGTTGCCCTAGCTAGCTACTTCATTTCTACAATGCAGGTTCCAAATGAGGGTGCAAGGCCTGCAAAGGGCAAGAATGAAGGGGCGGCAGAGGATAACGTAGGGGAAGGTGATGTAGAAGGGGGTGATGTAGAAGTGAATGAAAAACATGACGTGGGCAAAGATCACCCATGATAGCATGGGATTTTTTTGGAATTTTGGATTTTTGTAAATTTTTTGCAAATATTGTCTAAAAGACAAGTTTTGAATAAAAAGGAGAAATTCGGAAAAGAAATCAATTCTACACTAACTTATGCATTTTTTACGTGCTAAGTTTTATGTAAAATTTTCAGGCTTTTATGTTTTAGTTTTAGACCATTTTGGGCCATTGCTAGTTTTAGGCCATCTCGGGCCCCTGCTAGTTTTAGGCCATTTTGGGCCATGGACTAGTTTTAGGCCATTTTGGGCCATAGCGTAGCATAGTTTTAGGCCATTTCAGGCTGTTGTTTGCTAAAGGGATGATGTGCTAACAATTTAGAGGATGGCTAACTAGTAACTAACATAGATGGATAAATGCAAAACAACAAAAGGTGGTAAATGTACAAGGGATGGCGACTAAGCAAGAAGTAGTGGGATTGCTACACTATGCACAGCTGCTTCTCAATCCATCGTGGGTTGGGCAAGACATATGGTTGAGGCATTTTGCCAGGGCCTTCGTCTATATCATTGCCCTCCATTTGGAAGGGCACCTTAGCCCACGCATTTTTGTTTTGAGAATCGGCTTGCTAAGTTGATTCTTTCGCCAGAAAATTAGTGTGTGCTACAATAGGTGCTTTATTCTCAAAGGTTATGACCTCTAAGCCATGTTCCATGTCTACATTATTAATAGCTTGGGTCATTGCCTCATCATCATGGATCACCACCTCCCTGCTTACATATGGTAAGTGGATCTCCTGGTGAATGAGCAAAGAGAAAGTTGTAAGTTGTGCTAACCATGACCTCCCCAAGATCATGTTAAACCTAGGCATCTCTTCGACCATGATGAACATTGCATTCATGGGGAACTGGTCCCCTACCATGAAGTCTATGTGAACCATGCCCTTCACCACGACCTATGCCCCATTGAATGACTTCAGGCATGATGTTGTTGTGGGTCTCATTTGGTCAACCAAACCTAGCTTGTCCACAATAGGGAAGAGGATGACATTCGTGGCAGCCCCATCATCAACGTGTATCCTTCGGATCCTATGTTGGTGACCTAAATTGTGATGAATAGGGGTGCTATAGCCACCTGACCCCTCTCGAGGTCTTCCCTAATGAAACCATTGTAGAAATTCAGTTGGGACGCCTTTGGCTCTATAGGAGCAAAAGAAAGCATGACTGAGTGGATCACTCCCTCTTTCGTCGGCATGTCTCCATCAACCAGAATTATTGTCAACATGCGGACCAAAGCCTCATGGTGTGCAGTAGATGTCATGAATAGGTCATAAAAACTCAGGGTAGTATTCTTCTTTTTAGAGCTTGTTTGAATTGCATGAGAGCATCTAAGAGGTCTTTTCCACCCCTCTATTTACTGTCCTTCTCCTCTTCTATTTGTCCCAGAAGATGAATTTCCTGAGGAGGGGCAGTTTCGGGTCTGGGTTTAGACCCTTTTTCGGGGGGGGCGGGGGGCGGCGGCATAGACTATATGGTCGTAGCAATGTCCCTCTTTGGTGAGAAGGGCATAGATGTAGGGGGTGAAGATGTAGGCTTTAAAGTACCTGGGGTGATATTTTCCCTTGACATCTCACCTGTGAAACACACTTCTCATTTTTTGGGACAAGAAGGCTGTGTAGCTATCTTATAAGGGATAGGGGCTGTTGAAGGAGTTGGCCCCTTGATGATAAATGGAGCTAATGGTGTTAACAAGCAGGGTGGTGTGGTTCTACTAATGGATGGCATGGGGATAGATGTCTAGGGAGGGACTCTCAAGACAAATGGTTATTGTGAGCTTCAATCAATCACCAGTGGTGCTGGTGCACTATGTTGAGACACACAAACCATGAACGGCTGTTGGGATAGTCTAGGATCACTGTCAATGCCAATGGTGTTGATGAAATAACCAGCATTGTTGGCATTGAGGGGGTTAGTGTAGACATGCAGAGATTGATTCTTAGGACATAATGGATTACTTTCGTCTAACACCAATTTTCCTTGATCAATCATCCTTTGGATGTCATCCTACAACACCAGACAGTAGTCTATGTTATGACCACACTATTGGTGATAGTTACAAAATTGATCCAGCCTTAAACCCTTATGAGCTAGAGGCTTATTGGGTAAGGCCAAGGAGGGGTTCCTGAGGAGCTCGTAATACGACTGATGTTTCTTGATTCCCTCCTCTGACATCTGCTTGTGTTGGATGTGCCCCACTGCCAGTAGCTGATTCAAAAGTTATGAAGGATTAACAGGTAACAGGGCATACTTTGAGTGATCTTTACACTCAAAGTTTGGTTTTGGTGGTGTAGATGTCTCAAGTGCAAGTGCGTAAGGTAGTGGTGCATTGCCTTGCTTGGGCATGGGGTTAGCTGCAGGTAGGGCCAATTTTTTGTTGTTCTTGTTACCATTGTTATTAGGTCTAGGTTTGGCTTCATTCACCATAGTAGCCATTGTGGATGTTGTAGCCTTACCTTTGTCCTTATTTGCGAATGTGTTCTTGTAAGCAACATAGCTCGGGTCTTTGCTCACCTCGGCCACATCCTGTATACTCTTAGTCTGAGCGAAGGCCTGACTAAGAGTGCAAGGAGTGAGGTAATACAGCTTAGACTTCATGAAGTCATTCACTACATCCTTAAAGATAGCCAGCAAGTGGGACTCCGTGATGGGCTCATGGATCTCATTAAGGGTTGCGCTCCAACATTGGATGAACTTTTGCATTGGTTCCAGAGGATCTTGCTTCACACTCATCAGCTAATCCAGTGTGATTTTTGGTCTCAACTTATACTTGAAATGCATCATGAACTGGGTCAGCAACTCCTCTATAGTTGATATGGAGGAACATGGCAGGGCACGGTACCAGTCTAGGGCTTTCTAGCCAAAGACATGACAAAGATGTAGATAATCGTGTGTGGCCATTGTTGTAGCAATAGGGACTCGAACCTCAAGGTAATAAGATGTGCATTGGGATCCCCCTCCCCATTGTATTTCATGAAGTGAGGAAGGGACATCCCTGGGGGTAATGTTAGTGTAGGGATTGTAGGGCTGATAGGGTCATCCTAGTAAAAGTCCATGACTTGTGCCGTGTCAGACTCGACATCCTTGAGGAGTTTTATTTCCTCAGTAAGGGTCTGGATAAGATGGAACACTTGATCCAAACCCTATGATGATGTGGACAGTTGGGGAACTACTGAGGCAACTCCCATCTATGGGGTGGTGGGGGTAGCAGTGTGACCCATCGATGGTACCATTGGGATGGCCCCTGTGAAGGGTGCTCCTTGCGCTATCCACCACCCGGTAGGCAATGCTGTTGAGGTAGCTGTACTATCCGAAATTGTCGGTGAGAGGCTAGAATGATTAGACACCGAGAGATCTATGGATGAAACAGTAAGCCCCTGCATTCGCCTAAGGGCAAGCTAGAAAAATGAAGGTAGAGTGCCTTGGATGGTCTACACGCAGATTAAACAACAACTTCCCCTAGCGTATGCAATGACAATGCACCGGGTTATCGTAAACAAATGCAAACATAAACGTGTACAAGCCAAAACAAGGTATAAACAACATAAGTAGAAAATAATGTAAACTATAAATATGATTGGCAAAAATGTAACTATTTGTATTGATTAAAAATTACAAAGAAGTGCACCGATCATAACGTAGTTGCAAAATGATTGCAAGGTGGACATTTAGCCCCGATGTGAAGGGTGTATAGATGCTAAGAGAGTATAGCTTTTTTGGCTCCAAAGTATCTGACATGTGAGATTTGGCTGCTCAAAGTTTCTCATCATGACCAAGTTTTGTATGGAGAAGTTTACCCAACATTCTATGCTCTTATGTGTTTAGAATTGCCAACCTGGTTTAGTGTGAGATTGTGGTATGTATGCAAGTTTCAGCATAGGATTCAGATCTGTGTGGAAGATCCATGGTTACAGGATGTGGGAAATGTAGATCGGGCAAGAGGTGTGAACATTTTGACTGGATGCATGAAATGTTACAATGTACAGTGCAGCGTCTAAGATCTCTTACACTGGTGTGCATAATGCCCAGCGTAAGAACTTGAAACACAAAAAAAAATGTCAAAAATGCAACAAATGTTAATGTACAAACATGGATCTAGGTGTCTAGCCTTCGGATCTGTAGTTCTATGCTATTTTTGGGCTACCAAAGCCTCCAATGTGCATGGATCTAGCTTTGATGTCTACGCAGCCTATTTTGGTATCAGTGTCTGGCGTCCAGCATCCAGCGTCCAGCGTATGAAAGTGTTTATGCTGGGTTTAAGCTGCTAGAAGCATGCTAACGTCACTAATAGCATATGACCTGAAAATAGTGCATTTTGAACCTATTTTTGACCTGTGAAACCATTTTGTAGAGTGGATCTGCATGCCATGGCTCATGAGGGTTCTTTGTGCCAAATTTGGCCTAATTTGGATGTCTTTTTGGCCCTGTTCTGGTTGATGACGCTAGGCATTATGCTGTGTAGCGTCTGAAAAAGTAACCCCAACATCACCAAGTGTTTCTACCCTGTTTTGAGCTCATTTTTATATGCTAATGCCTATTTGATGTTTCCTGACTACTGCCTACTCTCTAGGTGGCCTAGGTATTGATTTTAACTCTATTTTATTTTTGTTTCAAGCCTGTTTAGTTTGTTCATGCTGTGCTTACGCTATGCAACATGACCAAAGTGTGGCCCCAGCATGACCAATATTAAATGGAATGTTTGAAAACTAAATCTTGATTTTCTAAAGCCTATGAACATGTAAAATTGTTTCCTAGCTCCCAAGAGTTGAATTCATGTCAAAATTCTGCCTGGAGGTGCCTGAATTGAGTCGTTCTTGTTTGGTCATGCTGTGCAACATCTAAAAAAGTAACCCTAGTGTCACCAAGTCAAAATGGTAGATTTGAGGCTCAAATGTTGATTTTCTAGAGGCTAGGAGCTGTCGAGAACCTTGGTGAAGGTCATGGAGGGTCCTTGTGCTTGATTTCAGCCTATTTTGGCTTAGTTTTGGGGCTCCAAAAGTTGGTGATGCTGATCCTTACGCTGTGCAGCGTCCGAAAAGTAATCCCAACGTCACCAAGCTAAAATGGCATATTTGAGGCCCAAATTTTGATTTTCTAGAGGTTGGGAGTTATTGGGGGCCTTGGTGGAGGTCATGGAGGGTCCTTGTGCTTGATTTCAGCCTATTTTGGCTCAGTTTTGGGGCTCCAAAAGTTGGTGACACTAATCATTACGTTGTGCTGCGTCTGAAAAGTAATCCCAGCGTCACCAAGTCAAAATGGCATAGTTGAGGCCCAAATTTTAATTTTCTAGAGGCTAGGAGTTGCTGGGGGCCTTGGTGGAGGTCATGGGGGGTCCTTGTGCTCAATTTCAACCCATTTTAGCTTAGTTTTGGGGCACCAAATGTTGGTGATGCTGATCCTTACGTTGGGTAGTGTCTAAAAATGTAGCTCCAAAGTGTACTTAGCCAAAACCAAGCATTTTGAGCCTGAAACTTTTGATTTTATATGCAGTTAGTTGATGTAGTCACCTGTGGGCCTGAGGGGACCTTGCCTATTGAATCGTGAACCATCGGGGGCTATTTCAAAGGCCTCCAAGTTTGGTCATGCTGTACTCATGCTTGGGTAGCCACATGACTTAGCTTGAATCTTGTTTGAAAGTGCTAGGCAAAAATTTTTTGGTATTTCATTGGCCCCTATTTGTTGATGCCTAGAGGAATCTACCTAAGAGGCATCAACAAAGAGGTACAAAATACCACGAGTAACTAGGTATCAAGCATTGTTCTTTGGCACTTGGTCAGATGTCATCGCACCGTGTTCAGAAGTACATGGGATCGGGAAATGAGGTTTTGATATGTATAGGAAGAAGGTTTGTTACTGTGAGATTGGGGATTGATGAAGGGATGATTTTGTTTAACTATGGGAAGGGGAATGCCCTTATGTGAACACATCATGTTGGTCCTTGTCAATAGCCAGTATCTAGCAGACTTGGGACCAAGGTATGGGATGTGCATCCTTTGGAGGAACGAGACTCTTGTATCCTATTTAAGAGAATTCGTTATCACAACCAAAGTCATGCGATGAGGTGGTGTGTTCTTTAGAGAAATAGGATCCTTGTTGAATGTCAAAGGAAACCCGTTGTCCAACAACCAAAGCCATTCAGTGGGATGCAACATGATTGTTTGAGACACGAGTGTTTTTCTTCTAAGATAAGTACCTTCCTGCCTGGGGCTTGTATGGGAAGTGCCAAGGGTCTTGTGATGGATTTTGCTCTTTGATTTTTTTTTTTATATTTTTTTTGAACAGAGCTCTCTTTCAATGTTATACTCGTGCTCATGTGCTTATATCTATTTCATGTGTTATGTTGTGTGTTACAACTACTTTGAGAGTTATAGTGTGCAACCATGTGTTCAGAGTTTTGGGGTGACTAGGATGTATCTGGGAAATATAACTAAATAGAGTAGAGAGAACATGCTAGGGAATGAGGGACATTTGGGGAACTGGGAATGTACTTGTGAATAGTTTGATTAACCTGGTTATATGCATCAGTAATAATGTGGTACCTCATCGTCGTGATGAAGTGTATCCATGTATGAACACCTCTAAGTATCATCCTGCAAACACAACTCCAAGAATACAAGGAAACCATGAGTGAATAAGTTAGCTTAACACTTTAAACATGGATGCAACCGATGTAATGGAGACACTACATGCAACCACAGGCAAACAAAATTGAGTAGCAGCAATATTATCAAAGTCCATGTGATGAATTCATGTAGAAGGTTGATGAAGACATGCCATTTGGTTACATCAATAGATTAGTAGGCCAGTGAAGAAGTTGCCAATTTATAGTCTTGATGGACTGTTGTGGGTTAATTTTACATCATAACCCATTGGACATTGCCAGTTTAGCATCGTAGCAGACAGTGCAATGCTAGTTTATAGTCGTGGTAGACTATGGAGAGGCAAGCTAGTTTATAGTCTTAGAGGACTCTATTAGATGAGAGTGTGGTAGTTTATTGTCATTTCAGAATATCTGTGGTATCATTTTTAGGTCATGATGCCAGGACCATTTTGTGGTATCAGTTTATCATCATGATTCCAAGACGAATTTGTGGTATTAGTTTACCGTCGTGATGCCATGATGAATCTATGGTATCAGTTTATCGTCATGATTCCAGAACGAAGTGTGGTGTCAGTTTACCGTCATGACGCCAAGACGTAAGTGTTATTTGTGTTTTAAGTGGTGGGTTAGGTATGGTGTCAATTTATCATCTTAACTCTAGGATGAAGGTTTTATATGTTCTATGTGTATTGGGTTTTGTGTTTTATGTATGCTTATTTTAATTTTCTAGTTAATGCTCTTTTTTTCTTTTACTTTTTACTCATTACTTAGTTTTTATTTTCTATTTTTCGAAGGGACATGATGATGATGATGATGGTAGCCCTAGTGGAGCAAGACCCGATGATGCGGATGAGTTTGGGGACCAAGCCCCTCCTAGCGCTGAAGTTTAATTCAACTTGTCATTGTTGTTAGCTTAGTTATGTTTTTTTTTTCTTGAAATTTTGTGGATTGTATAGAAGCAAATGTATGATACAATGTTAACATTTGATATTATTCCATTTATACATTTGTACATTTTTTTTGTTGTTTTTTATGTTATTCAAATTTTTTTTGTTTTACATTTTGTCCAATCTTTTGATAAACGCAAGTGTAAACACAAAAGTTTTTTTTGTATATATATATATATATATTATTTTTTTGTTTTAACTGTTTGTAGATATAAGTGTGAATGTAGCTAAAATGATAATAGTGTAGAAGAAATATAAGGGGAATAGTAATTTGTAAAGCAAGGATGCAACTATGCATGCAAACAAAGAATGTAATCTCAAAGAAACGGAAATGTAACTTGTTCTAGTTTAAGGCCATTTCAGGCCATGCATGTCAATTTTAGAGTCATGACGGGTTTTAGCAAGGGCGTTCTAGTTTAAGGCCATTTCAGGCCACAAGAAAACAAGAGAGATTTAAACTGTCTCAATGGATTTTAAAATGAACTGGTCATTTCTAACCGTGGCTAGTTTTATGTCATTGCGAACATGTGGTATTTTAACGTCTTTTCAGATAGTTGTAGTTTAATGTAATTTTGGACGAGTAGTAGTTTAACATCATTTTGGATGAGTGTTATGTGGTGTTAATTTATTGTCATAACCCAGGACGGTGTGGTATCAGTTTTAAGTCATGATGCTAGGACTGTTGGTGTGGATGCATGTGTGTGCATTTGTATGATCCTGTAAACAAAAGCAACTAGAGAAAATAATGTTAAATAGCAACTACAAAAAAAATGAACTGAAATGCACAAGTAAATAGAAAAAAATGCAAAAAGGTGGTAGTTTAAGGCCATCTCGGGCCACAGTTTAGTTTAAGGCCTTTTCGGGCCATGAGAGAATGCATAAGCTAGTACAATACAAATGAACGTGACATATGCATCGTGAAAGAATGTGAAGAGTGTGCGGAGATCCGGCTTGTTTTTGGTTGTAGGGGCATTTTGATCGTGTGGTTGTCTCCTAACCAAATGTGGTTTTGGAAGCATTTTAGGCTTAGGCTCAGCTGGGAGGCTTATGGCTTTAGCCACTCATTCGAGCATTTTAGGTCTAAATACTATGTTGGTTGCCACTCATCTGGGCATTTTGGCTCTAGGTGTTGCATTTTTTGTCGTGTGTGTTGCATCAAGAGGCTTCTCTTTCAAGACCTGTGACATGTCTATGTTGTGGTCAGCTTGAAAGGGAGTGTTGTCGCCATGTATAATGACTTGTCTACCTTCATACCGAAGGCGGATTTCTTGATGTATCAATTAGGAAATGGCTCATTGTTGCGCTAGCCAAGGTCTGGCAAGAATCATGTTGAAACTAGGCATCTCTTCTATGATAGTGAACTTTGCGCTGGTGGGGAATTGTTAACCCACCACGAAGGCTAGGTTAATCATGCCCTTGACTATGACATGTGATCCATTGAAGGAATTAAGACATGTGGTTTCTGTTGGCATGATCTCGTCTGCCATGCCTAGTTTGTTGATGATAGAGTATAAAGCTATGTTTGTTGCTACACCGTCATCAACATGCACTCTGCAAATAGTACATTGCCCAACATGTATGCTAATCGACAATGGAGCTATTGTGACCTCCCCTCATTCGGGGTTGACTTTAACTACATCATCGCGGAAGGCTAAGGTGTTTGAACCCAATCCTTGTGGTGTGTGTTGTGAAATAGTTACACGAATGGATTCCATGTTAGTAGGGATGTCCTCTGTAATAGGAATGGATGCTAATGTTTGTGCTAAGGCTTCGTGATGAGCCAATGATGTCATGACCAGGTTGTACAAGCTCATGGTTGTGTTCTTTTGTTTGAACATTTGTTTCACCTGGGCCAATGTAGCTACAAAGTCCATGTTGTTTGCCATTATGTTGGTTGCCTCTGTACGGGTTGAAGGTTTGGCTTTGGTTTGTTTGGGATTAAGGGCAGGGCCCTCAGCATTCAGTTGTTGTGTACTATGTGTGGCCTTTGCTTCGGCTGTGGGTGTTGTTCGTTCTTTGTTCGTCCTCTTCTATTGCCATTTCGTTTGCTTACCTGTGTTGCCTACATTTGGGCTTTGGGTAGGTGAGGGGCCATAGTGTGGTGGCACCTTTATGACAAATGGTAGTTTAGGAGGTGTCGTTATTGTTTGACTAGCTTGTTGTGGCACCTTGATAACGAAAAGTTTCTTTGCTATTGTCGTTGGTGCATCATGCCAGTTTAATGTCTTAGCAGATGTTGCTTGTGGTGCTTGGGGTGTTTGCCAGTTTAACGTCTTGGTGGACGATGACGCTTCCTTCCAGTTTAACGTCTTAGCGGACAACTGTGGTGGTACTTTGACCATAAAGGATGTCTTCGGTGCTCAGGATTGCATTGAATCTTGCCAGTTTAACATCTTAACGAACGTATGAGGTGGTGGTACTTTGACCATGAAAGGTGTCGTCAGTGCTCTAGGTGGCACCTTGATGACGATGGGAGGCCCCTTACTTGTGGAGGCGGAGGGGACTGTTGCCTTATTAGGAGGCACATGGATCACAAAAGGTTGGCGCATAGGTTTAGGCTTACTATCTATGCCAATGGAGTTTATGACATAGAGGCATCATCTGTGCTACATTGATTCAGGGTGTTGATGTTCAGTTGGCCCCATTCTATCATTACTTGTAGATCATCCTATAACACACAGTAGGTGTCAGTGTTGTGACCAGACATCTGGTGATAGTGATGGAATTGATCTAGCTTGAAATGTCATGGAACTAGGGGCTCGTTTGGTGCTACTAAGGTGGGGTTCCTTAGTAGCTTGCAGTACCTATCGTGTCGATGGCGAGCATTCTCCACTACATGTTTGTATTGGATTTTCCTAACTTTAAGGAGTTGCCCTAGTAGTTTAGAAGGTTGCACGGGTAGCGACGTGTACTTAGAGCAATCCTTGCATTGAGAGTTGGGCTGTGGTGTGGCCATTGTCGCTATGGTCAGGTTGGTACTAGTGTTTGTGGTTTTTGTGCTTATCTCTACAGTTTCCGTTGTTTTCTATAGTTTTGTAACATGTTGGTTCTTGTAAGAGACATAGGTGGAATCATTGCTGGTTTGTGCAGCTTGTTCAATGTTCTTGATCTACATGAAGGCTTGGTTCAACGTTTGAGTGCTTAGGTAGTACAGTTTTGACTTAACAAAGTCATTCATGGCTCCCTTCAGAATTGTAAGAAAATACATTTTAGGGATGGGCTCATGAAGTTCGTTAAGGGCTATACTCCATCATTGAATGAACTTCTGCATAGCCTTTAGTGGCACTCATTTCACCTATATCAGAGTGTCTAGTGTTGCTTTAGGCTTTAGGTTATACTTAAACCTGGTAACGAACTAGTGTAACAGATCCTCGAAAGAGGATATGGAGTTACGAGGCAGGGCTCGATACCAATATAATGCTCTACCAGTAAGGGACATGGCGAACACACACAAGATTGCATGGGGCCAAGCCTGAAGTAACAAGCATTCTAGTCTAAATGTCACTAGATGGGCGTTGGGGTCTCCTTCCCCATTGTATTTGGTTAGTTGAGGCAAAGAAACTCCTTTGGGCAAGGTTAATGGTGGTATCGAAGAGCTGATAGGATCATCTTGGTAAAAGTCTAATACTTTAAGCTCTTCATTGTTAGCAGTTTTTAGGCATTTTACCTCGTCAATGAGCTCTTGCATCATCTTTTTTGCTTCAGCCCATTCTTGGACACTTGGTGGAGAAGTAGGTTGGCTAGTTTGAGTGCCATACAAATTAGATTGCAATGCAGTGGGCGGGAAAGAAGAAAGTTGAGTGGTCGTAGGTTGCACTTGTGGAACATTTACAGTGGGTGCTACTAAGGGTGGCATACCATAAGGTGTAGGTTGTTGTTTTTGTTGCTTTTGTTGTCGTTGTTAAGCGACAAGGGCGGTCCATTGGCCAATTGTGGGTTGTCAAACAGATTGTTGTGATTCAACAACTGGGATGGGCCATTGCCCAACTATGGCTTGCAAAGGGATATTTGTACCTGGTGTTGTACTAGAGGAGCTAAGGGTGTGGTATGAACCTACACTCATGGGATAAATTGCGTAGATGTGGAAGTAGGTATCACAGATGGCATCCCAATTACTTGGGATGGGAAAGTCGCTCCTACATTAGTTTGAGAGTGGGGTTGTTGGGGTTGTACTTGTAGGAGAGGGGATAATGTGGTGACCAGAGGAATAGTGGGGATGGGTACATTGAGTTGAGTATCGATCATAGGGAGAGTGGGAATAAGAGTGGGAGCTTCCTATTAGGGTACATATGTTTGAGTGCTTTTAACTGTATGAAGAGACATGGTCTCTCCTGTGAATGAGTGAAATAACAAGTTTGCATAAGTATGTAGACTGAGAGTATGGTACGAATCCCTATGTTCAGATTGAGCCTCAAAATTATCTTCCTCATCTCCATTTTGAGATTCTATGGCTGGTGGACATGAGGTTTGGTTCCTAGCCATGAGGAGTTGTGATTAGAGTTCATGGTGGGATTCAGTGAGTGGGATGACATCATAGGCGGTGGGAATGAAGTCATGACCTCCTTTGTGAATTAACTCATAGTGTCTCTTTGCTTCTAGCTCAACTCTATCAAGAACCAGGTTAGCTTGGATTTTAACACAAATAAAATTATAATGTTCAGGCGTTAACATGGTGAACACGGGATTCATACCTTTTAGTCTCAATGACTGAAGAGATGGCCCCTGAGGATTCATCGTGCCAAGAGCAACTATGGACTTAGCAACGGTGATGGGACCCAAGATTATGGTACCAAAGTCGGTAATGGGCATGGCGGTTGTGTTGGTGTGCACAAGGTCCATTGTCAAAGTGTCTAGATATAACAGCGTAAATGAAAGAAAATAAATCGCTAAGTGTCAGAGAGAGAAAATATGGCTAAGTTTTGAACAGTGTACAAAGAAATTTTAGCGTATAAAAATGTACTACAGCATATGAACACCAAGATCAGCATACAAGGATTTTAAGAGGTATAGCATATAATTAATGTGCACAGCATATAAGATAGGGTGAGGAGCAGCGTGACCAACACCAACGTGACCAACGTCAACTTGACCAACATCAACATGACCAACGTCAGCTTGACCAATGTCAACGTGACCAATGTCAGCGTGACCAATGTCAGCTTAACCAACGTCAGCGTGACCAACGTTAGTTTGACCAACGTCAGTGTGACCAATGTCTGGGTAAGAAAACTAAGTGTTGGATGTAGTGTCTAAGAAGAAAACTTAGATCTAGATGTTGTGAATAGCATCAGAAAAGAGAGATAAGGATGATGGATGTTGTAAATAATGTTCAAAACCAGTAGAGTGTACAAGATGCTGAGGGCAGCATCTAGATCTAAGAGGGGAAGGTGTAGGACGTTGTGATTCAAGCAGGAATGTGTCTAGAAAACTCTAAAACAACATATGGATTGGATAGTAGGATTTATCAATAAGAAACAATGCCTAAATGCTAGGAACAAGGCAACGTAGGAACGCTGATAGTCACAACAGCGTGTGAACGCTAGATCTGGGATGCTAAGAGGAAGATCTAATAGAGAAAAGGCCCTCCTTCTAGTGCCATTTTACTGTACCATCCGAAATCATCGATGATAGGCTGGAATGATCGAACACCAAGAGATCTACATATGAAATAGTAAGCCCCTACCTTCACCTAAGGGCAAGCTAGAAAAATGAAGGCAGAGTGCCTTGGATGGTCTGCACGTAGATCAAACAAGGACTTCCCCTAGTGTACGCAATGATAATGCGTCGGGTTATTGTAAACAAATGCAAACGTAAATGTGTACAACCACAAACAAGGTGTAAACAGCATAAGCAGAAAATACTGTAAACTATAAATATGATTAGAAAAAATATAATTGTTTTTATTGATTAAAAATTACAAAGAACTACACTGGTCAGAACATAGTTGCAGAATGATTGCAAGGTGAACGTTTAGCCCCGATGTGAAGGGTGTACAGACGTTGAGAGAGTGCAAGTTTTCTGGCTCCAAAGTGTCTGGCATGTGAGATTTGGATGCTCAAAGCTTCTCAGTGTGACCAAGTTTTGTATGGAGAAATTTTCCTAGCGTTCTATGCTCTTATGTGTTTATAATTTCCAACCCCGGTTTAGTGTGAGATCGGGGTATTTATGCAAGTTTGAGCATAGGATTCAGATCTGTGTGGAAGATCCATGGTTATCGGATGTGGAGAATGTGGATTAGGAGACGTGTAAATGTTTTGAATGGATGCATGAAATGTTACAATGTACAATGTAGCATCCAAGATCTCTTACTCTGGTGTGCGTAATGCCCAGCATAAGAACTTGAAATACAAAAAAAATGTCAAAAATGCAACAAATGTTAATGTACAAGCATGGATCTAGGTGTCTAGCCTCCGAATCTACAATTCTGTGCTATTTTTGGGCTACCAAAGCCTCCAGCATGCATGGATCTGGCTCTAATATGTGCACAGCCTATTCTGGTGTCAACGTCTAGTCTCTAGCATCCAGCGTCCAGCGTATGAAAGTGTTTATGCTAGGTTTAAGCTATTGGAAGCATGCCAGCGTGACTAACAGCGTATGACCTGAAAAAAATGAACTTTGAACCCATTTTGATTTGTGAGACCCATTTTCAGAGTGGATCTACATGCCATGGGTCATGAGGGTTCTATGTTCCAAATTTGGGTTGATTTGGATGTCTTTTTGGCCATGTTTTAGTTTATGATGCTGGGCATTATGCTGTGTAGCATTTGAAAAAGTAACCCTAGTGTCACCAAGTGTTTCTTCCTTGTTTTGAGCTTATTTTTGTATACTGATGCCTGTTTGATGTTTCCTGACTACTGCCTGCTATCCAAGGTGACCTGGGTATTTATTTTGACTCTGTTTTCTTTTATTTCAAGCCTGTTTAGTTTGGTCTCACTGTGCAGCATGACCAAAGTGTGGCCCCAGCCTCACCAAGCTTAAATGGCACGTTTGAAGATCAAATCTTGATTTTCTAAAGCCTATGAACATGTAAAATTTTTTCCTAGCTCCCAGGAGTCAAATTCATGTCAAAATTCTACCTAGAGATGCCTGAATTGAGCCATTCTTGTTTGGTCACGTTGTGCAGCATCTGAAAAAGTAACCCTAGTGTCACCAAGTCAAAAATGGCATATTTGAGGCTTAAATGTTGATTTCTGGAGGTTGGGAGTTGGTTAAGAACCTTGGTAAAGGTCATGGAGGGTCCTTCTACTTGATTTCGGCCTATTTTAGCTTAGTTTTGGGGCTCCAAAAGTTGGTGAAGTTGATCCTTATGTTGGGCAGCGTTTGAAAATGTAGCTCCAAAGTGTACTTAGCCAAAACCAAGCATTTTGAGCCTAAAAATTTTGATTCTAGATTTAGTAAGTTGATGCAATCACCTGTAGGCCTTAGGGGGACCTTGCCTGTTGAATCGTGAACCATCGGGGGCTGTTTTGAAGGCCTCCAAGTTTGTTCATGTTGTACTCATGCTTGGGTAGCCGCATGACTTAGCTTGAATCTTGTTTAAAAGTGCTAGGCCAAAATTTTGCGTTGTTTTAGCAGCAACCATGGGTTGCACCATAGAATGGGTGACTTGTGTGTGAGGTGGAAAAGACCATATTCCCGCACTAGGTTGTACCGTCTACAGGGTTTGATAGGCTTGGTGGGGAATGTGGTGAGACATCTGAGATGGTAGCGTAGCAAGGGAAGCAGTGAATGGGGTTCACCATGTGGACAAGCCTGGGCCTACCACTAATGGTGGGATAGGTGTAAATGCGGGAATGGAAGTGGAAGTTGTGTACAATTGTGAAGTAGGTATAGTATGAACATGTGGAAGGGTAGCCATGACTGGTGTATGATGCACTATGGGAATGGACTGATGAACGATTTGCAAAGGAATAGTGGCTACAAATGACATAGGGGAATAAGGGTGTTGATATGCTGGGAAGATGACATGGCTACCCATTACAGGTGTAATTGCAGGTTGCAAAAGCGTAGGCGTGATCACAAAGGGAGTGGCAACAAACAACAGATTGGTCCAAAAAGACTGGGTAGGAGGAACGGTAATGGGGTTGGTTTAACCTCCCCCATCGGATTGGGAATAAAGTTTCTCCTATCCATCTTGGAAGGTCTCATCATGATTAGACACTATGTCTTGCTACTCCCTACGTCTAGCCAACTAGATTAGCTGGTCTAGATGCCATTGATTCGTCTGTGTCAAAGGAATGGAAGCACTGGGAGTGGGAACAAATTCCTTCCCATCACAGTAAGTGAACTCGAAGCTACATTTTTCCTTGAGTTCTTGCACATCCAAGTGTAGGTTTTCCTGCACATTTTCACAGAGGAAGTTATAGTGTTCATGCTACTGGGCCAAGCCCTCAGGTCCCCAGTTTTGGATCCTGAGAGATTAACGTGTTTCTAGCATTGGGTTGAGCGATTGTTTGGCACCTATGATGCCTTAAACCATGATGGGAACCTCAATGTTGAAGGTGTTAGAAACGGTGCTCAAGGAAGCCATTGTTACAAAGCTAAATGGTTTTGCAAATAAGAAAATTGGAAAGCAATCGAAAAGGCTTTATGTCTTGCTAGATTCTGAAGGATACATCAGAGCGACCAATCTAAACCACATAATGCATAAACAACCACAAAAGAGTGTCACATTTACACTAGTGCATGATAGGGTATAGAACATGTGGAAGACTACCGTAAAACAGGCAAGTCAACTGGCAATCGAAGGCTTTATGTCCTACAGGGTTCTGAAGGAATCGTCAAAGCGACCGATCTGCACCGCATGATGCATAAACAACCAAAAACAGGTGTCAAGCTTAAGCTAATGCATATCAAGGTGCAGAATGCTTACAGGACTACTATAAACATAGAAAGGGCACCAAAAGGCCCTCCTTCTAACACCAAAAAATTGTAGCGACCAAAAACGTCGGTGGCTAGAAAACACCGAGAGGTCATCGGTTGTGACAGTCTTAACCTCAGATCTACGCAAGGGTCGTGCTAGATAAAATAGAAATGGGACACCATGAATGGTTTGGTCGATCAGACAGGGACTTAGTCAATGTTAATATAACCTTTTGCAAATAGATAATTTGAAAACGAGATTTGTAGTATGAAATAATAATTTTTAAATGCAAAAGGGGCAGAAAATAATATAAAATGCGATGATAAGCAGGAAAGAAAAGTAAAATGCAGCTAGGAAAATGCATCGCTTCAAGGCTATGACTTCACTCTGTCAAGGTGGATACAATTAGTTGCATGGCACTAGGAGGCATAGAGATCCCAAGAGTAACCAAGATGTTTAGAGCAAGATAGCTCTATGCTTGCACGCGAACTCAAGATCAAGAATGCAAAATGCTATGAAGATAATAGAAAAGAGCAAAAATAGAATGCCAAATGAGAATACTAATAGTTTACAGTGCCAAACAAGATGTTTACAATGCTCAAGATTACAATGCTAACTCTTTTTCTTACTCGCCAAGAAATTCATCAACCAACCCTTCGAGCATTACTCATTAGGGTATTTATACGGCCAAGGGCACACAAAATATCTGGTTTGAACACCACATGTCCTAGGCCCGTGTTGACGTGCTTATGCTACATGGCCATACAGGACCATTAGCTGAGTCTACCATGCTATAATTGCAAGCTTTCCATACTGTAATTGCACTATCAGAACTTAGAGATGTGTGCCAACGATGCGAACAGATGAAGCACATTGATGTCATGTAGCTGCCTACTATGCTATGCTATGCTTTGTAGCGTAGCATGTTGGCATAGCATAGCCACTAGTTTGAAGCAAAAACTTGAGATGCATCTTGTTGCATGTGCTGGAAACATTTGAAGTGTTCTAACTGCTTTTTGCATACTTGCTACGTTGTGCTACACTGTGTAGCATAACATAGCATAGCAACTGGACTTAATCGCAAAAACATCAACAATCTGCAACCTTTTCTTTTTGCACTACGAAACTTGTGAACTTACTAACCCTACACTTTGAGATGCCTTTCATTACCCCCATATAGTTGCTACATTGTGCTACACTATGTAGAATAATGTAGCGTAGCAACAAACATGGCCTGCATTTTCGCTAAGTTTTCTACTTTCTGGTGGAAGGAGCCATTGCTGAGGAACTTGGAGCTAAGTGAAGCAACTGTTTCTGAAGGTCAAAGGTGCTAACTTAGTGCAATTGAGATCATTGAGTAAGCCAAGCTTTCCTATCTTACTCTTGCTATGCTATGCTACGCTACATAGCGTAGCATAGTGTAGCATCTTTCCTTGCAAAAATTTACAGTTGATTGCTTGAACAAGCATCTCCCAAAGCTTGCTATGCTACATAGCGTAGTGTAGCAAACTCCTAGACTAGAAAACTTGCCAAACTATTTTGCATGTTTTGAGCACCGTCGACAACTCTTCTCATTGTTTCCATGTAGGCTGTCAATTGGATGAGTTACCCAGTTAGAAAATTTGCCAAACTATACAGCATAAACTTCAAAGCATCCATTTCTTGTCGAAGTGACATGACGCTGCCTGAATTGTGTAGACCTAGTGAAGCAAGAATGCCTTGAAAATTTAGGGTGTTTCAACCACTAGGCCACTCCTCCTTATTACAATGATATTTGTTCACTGGCAAGATTTTTTGAGATGGTTGGCCTAACTATAGTATCAATTACATTAAATAAATTGGCCTCTTCCCTACTTCCCAAATTGATGACCTCTGCAATTTGTTATAGATGATTCATTGAAGATCTATAATCTTATAGCCATGTGGTGGAACTTGTTGTTACTACTAATATTGTTATTCTATGGTTTGGGTAGTCTCCTTAGTGCCTAGTTGTTATTCTATTTAGTCCTTTTTGGTAGGCACTAGCTTGCACATTTTGACATAGGAAGCATTTTATGCCTTCCTTAATGCATCATTTGTATACCCTAGAATGCTAGCTCATTTTCATAACTTCCAAATAAGGTAAGGAAATTGAAATTTTAACTTCCTTATCTTATTCTCCTCAATCTACCTTTGAATTTCTATGAAGTAGAAGTGAGAGATATTCTCGTTGAACTTTTCCATATGTAGAGATTTCGTTTAATCTCTTGGTAGAAAACATGTGATAAGTGCCAATTTTTAAATAGATCTTTTCTTCTACATTTAGTTCACTATATTATTTATTGTCCTTGTCATACACTGACTACAACCATAGCTTCCTAGTGTCTATGTCAGATCTTGTTGATATCTATGCTACCTTTTCCCCTTCATTAGGCACATTCAATACCTTTGCAATTACCTTAACTAAGTAAGACACTAAGATTCCTTCAATTTTTATTGTAGCATTTGCTTCTTGATTCTACCAAAACTGGGTTATTTCTCCTAAATATCACTACCCATTTGTTGTCAAAGTAGTTCATAAAGGAGATAACTAAATTTTAGCCATAACACCTTCTAGAGAAGATTCCAAAAATGGACCAAAGTTAAGTTCCATAATTACTATTCACACGGTGGATTTTTCTTGAATAGCCTGAAGGCATTCAGGTGATAGTGTGAGTTGCTATCCCTAGATGGGCACTTGTGGACTATCCACTTTTGCTTGAGCAAATTGCTCCATGGTAGGAGTTTGTTGAGGAATACTAATGGATTGTGCCTCCTAGTCTCCTTGTTATGCTTGCAAGTTTTTCTCACTCACTTATCCTCTTCCACCACCTTATGGTCTTTTGCTTGCCAGTCATGGAAGTTCTCCTTGTGCTCCTCTTTTTAGGACCATCTACAATCAATCAAGGTTTTGGAATCACTAGAGTATTCTCATAAATGAGTAACAATTTGGTAGCTTACTCATACCCTTAGTTATATCAAGTTCTTAATTCATTATTATTGTAGAGTTAGAAAAGTTTTCAAGAAAAACCCCATTAGTACTTTTCTATGGCATAAAATGAGTGGTATGATCAATTAGAAGTCTTCTTGAAGTTTTCTTGACCTTAACATGAGTCACTACTTTAAGAATTCTTGATATGTCCCCTTGAACTTACCCTTATAAGGTCTTCTAGTCGTTAGAAATTTCAAAAATAATCAACCCATATTTTCCTCACTACCATCCCCCACTCCTTCCCCACCAACAA
>MNCI01011137.1:23641-36117 GCA_015680685.1 Gnetum montanum | reverse complement strand
ACCCCCCCCCCCCCCCTCTTCTTTGAGCACTTTGGAATCACATAGATTCAAAAGTCACAAAAATTGGAGTAATAATATGCAAGTTATGGACACTAGAAGATGGGATGTCAAAGCACTCAGTTATAAAGAAAAATCAACAACTCTCCTTTTATGAAAATCAAAAATAAAATTTTTTTCTAACTCCCCCACACTATATATATTATTTATATGTGTAATATCGTAGAAACAATATCACCCTAGAAAAATTAAAATTTTCTTAAGGTTTCTCAAGGAAAAATTAAGTTCCATTACATGGCTAGAACATATACATCATGTTGAAAGGGTCCTGAAATGGAGATGATGCTTCAATTGTGAAAAATAAGCATTGAAATTTTGTAATTAAGAAATTTTGGGCTATGAAAGTGTATGAGGTGTTGATGGAATAAATGAGATAGACAGTGATGTTATATCATTAGAACAAATAGTGTGAACGATATGAGAAGTATTTATTATCATTTATTAGAATTAGAAGGGTCAACATGATGTGGAATCACTTGGCAGGTATAAGACATAATAGTTATACAAGTTGGCCTTCCCCAAAGTATCCTTAGGCACTTAAGGAGTTGAATATAATACATACCTATTTAGCAAGACACACATGTTAGTACCACCAAATTGGAAAAATAACTCTATGTTACACAAAATCATAAGTTATGATTATTCAACAATGAGATGAAATGGACTTAGAAGGAATTGTAGAAATCAGGACATGAGGTGTCTTACCATAGGAATAATGAATTCTTGTGTTTTATTAGTGGTTAAAGTAATCATTAGCCTTTATGTCCAAGATTCAAACCAAGTTGAAATCGCATTCCAATGACATCACATCATTTCATCTCATGGAATTACAATCATAAGACTATCCATGTTACAAGGAGTATTGTCACTTAGCATATTGTTCAAGGAAGGAGTTTTATTCATGGCACTTTATTCTTATGTTTACATTTCTGAGAAGTCACCTACCTTCAAACTTGGATAACATGTCTTTCTAGTGGAACCCCTATAAATTTATTTTATGCTCTTTTATTATATTTTTTTTAACTGTGTCAACCTTTGAAGGTAGCACTTATTTTACTCTTACTTCCATTTTTCCTTAGATCTACAGGGATATAATACAACCTTAATAACATGATAGAACTTACAATAATAATCTAAAAAGAATCCACAAGTCTCCTTAATGTCACATCCTTTACATTTCCACTTGGTTCTTCACTTTTCGATCAGGCATTAAGGATCACAAGTTTATTCTTAGTTGTATGATGGAAAAGAATGTCATTATGGCCATGGTAAGAACCTCTTATTAAGGAAATGGATGGATGGATAATGTGGGCTAACTATGCAAATAATCAATCTCTTGTAACTTGATATCATAGAGAAATCTTCACCTTGTTGGCTACATCTTGCTTTTGTTTGAATGTGTTTTATTAACAATCAAAAGTATTTACAAAGGGTTTTAAAATAAAGTATAAAAGAAATGGAAAAGATCATAAAAAACTATGAAATAGTATAAACAATGAAAAATGTAAAAGAATATGAAAAATTAAAGAAATGAAAAAGTATAAAAGAATGAGAAAATGTCAAAGAATGTGAAGAATGCAAAGAATTGTAAAATCAAAAATTAGAAAAATCAATAAGGTACCTATGGTTTTAAATGGACACCCCCATGACTATTATGAATATTAGGGAAATGAAAGATAGAATAAGTGGAAGACTAGTGAGTAGGTTGGGTAGACTCCTTTGAATACTCATTATCTAGTTTTCCTTGTTGGATGTTGATAAGGATAAGCTTATGTGGGCTACAAGGGTAATGAAAATGCAAGGCACCAGATGAATAAGTGGCATGTACAATGTAGGGTCCCTACCAAAGTGTTTAAAACTTAGCATTATGGGGCAAATGACAAGGATTATAATAAGGACTTTGTCACTTAGATAGTTACATTTCTTATTTGTGAATCATGCCTCAATTTGGAGTAATGATTATGAACTTCACTACCAATGATTAATACTAGCCAATTCTAATCTAAATGATTCAAATTCATCAAATGTTCCTTTTGGGCAAAACTCAAATTTAGGTCAAGTTCACTAACAATAGCTAAAGTGTGAAGGTCTACCTAGACTGGAAGTGTTGGTGACATGTCATAGACTAAATCATATGGGGTGTAACCTATAGGTAACTTCTAGGATGTTCTATAGGCCCATAAAGAATCATTTAATTTTGTACTCCAATAACATCTAAACCTATTAATCATCCTAATGAGTATTCTAGTAATTTCATTGTTAGTAACTTTAGCTTGACCATTTGCTTGGGGATGATATGGTGTTGTTAATTTATGGATAACGCTAAGTTGTTCCATGAGTTTCCTAAAGGTAGCACCAATGAAATATGTTCCATTATCTAATATTTTCATTTTGGATACTCCAAATTAGTTCACCACATGTTGTTGGAAAAACTTGGTAGCTATTTTTGTTGTACAATCTTTCACTACTGCTGCCACTACCCACTTTATGTAATAATCCAACATCATAATAATGTATGCTTTTCTATTTAACATTAGTTGAATAGACCCCAAAAAATTAATTTCCCAAATATCAATAGGCTCTAGTGATTGTATCCAATTTTGTGGCCCTTTATATTTGATCATAATTTCTCCATCCCTTTGGCAACATTTGCAAGATTGTGCAAATACATTGACATCTTTGAATAGCATAGGCCTACACCTTACATAGTGGCCACCACATGGGCCTTCATGAGCATCTTGTAAAGCCCTCTGCTAGTCATGATCTAGCACACACCATCTAACAAGCCCATCTACACAAATCTTGTATAGGTTAACATTGACTTTCATGTACCATTTGGCTTTATGAAGGAATTATTCTCATTGTTTTCTACTCCATTCAATAGGAAGCTTTTGTGTTGTGAGATAAGTTAGATACTCTATGATCCATGGCTTCCCTATTGAATCTATAGCCTTTACTATTTTAGTAAATAGGTCCTCATCAAGAAATTGATCCAATAAATGTTCTACTTAGTTATCTATATCCCATATCAACCTTGATAAATGATCAACTAAAACATTTTCTATCCCTGTTTTATCAATCATTGTTATGTTAAAATCTTTGAGAATCACAAGCCATCTTATCACCCTAGGACTAACCATTGGCCTATTCATTAAAAATCAAATGGTACTATGATTGGTGTGGACATATATCTAGTAATGAGCACATAATGTCTAAATTTTTCAAGTGCATACCCCACAATCATCATCTCCTTTTTAGTGTTGGTGTAATTTAGTTGTGCTTTGATGATGTTGATACTAACATAGTGTATGTAATATGGTCTCTTTTAATCACCAAGTTGTGTCAATACTACATCAACTACATAATTGGAAGCATCAATCATGATATGAAAAGGCCTTGACCAATCTGAAGCTTAGAGGATGGGTGTGTCAACTAACTTCTACTTTAAGGCTTCAAATGTCTTTTCACATAACCTAGTCCACTCAAAGGATGTATCTTTTTTTTTAAGTTCTACAAGAAGTTTGGCTATTTTTGAAATGTTTTCAATAAATCTTCTATAGTATCTCATATGGTCCAAAAAGGTTCTTACATCTTTAACTCTCTATAGCCATTGAGTGATGTTTTGGATGACTCTTATTTTCTCGAGATGTATCTCTATACTATTATGTGATATTTTGTGTCCCAACACTATGCCTTCCTAGACCCTAAGATGACTCTTTTGCTAGTTGAGCTTTAGATTGATTTCAATGCATCTTTTAAGTACTTGCTCTAACCGATCTAGTGCTTGTTTGAAATCTAGCTAGTATGTGGAGAAATCATTCATAAAAACTTTAATACCATTGACTATTTACTTTTGGAAGATACTTAAGACTAGGCTCTAGAAAGTTTATGGTGCATTCAAGAAAGTTTATGGTGCAGTACAAAGACTAAAAGGCATCTATCTGTAAGAAAATGTTCCCCATGAACTAGTGAACATGGTTTTCTCTTGGTCCTTAAGTGCAATGCAAATTTGATTATGTCCATTGTACTAATCTGGAAAACTATAATACTCATGTCTTGAAATTGTGTTTAGGACTTGATCAACAAATGGCAGTGGGAAATGATCCTTAAATGTGGCTAAATTCAATAGCCAAAAGTTAAGGTAGACATGTCATTTGCTTTCCTTCTTTAGGACTATAACCAAAGGACTTCCCCATTTACTATCCACAATTGGATAAATGAAGTTTTCCTTTAGCAACTTTTTAAATTCTTACTTGACTACCTTCTTGAGTATAGGATTAAGCTTTCATTGAGGTTGGCATTTTGGTTTGATTGTAGGATCGAGATAGATTTGGTGTCGACAAATTAGTGGATCAATTCCTATGATCTCATCATAAGACCAAGCAAACACTATAGGCCATTTTTTGAGCACTTCCATTAGTTTCCTTTTTCTCTCTTTCTCTAGCTTGGCATTGATAATTACTAGCCTCTTGTTGTTTAGAAATGCATATTCTAACATTGCCAATAGGGCTTTCAATTCCAATGGTTCTAGTTCCATTATGTTCAAGATTTCGAAGTGTTCCTAGTCTATTTCTTCCTATTGATTATTTTGAGGATAAGAGTGTCTTTCCTTAGTTGTTCCAACTTATCTATTTCTACAATGTAGGTACTAATGATATGTACTTTTTATTCCATGTACATATCAAATTTATTTTTTTCACTAGTAATTAGCCACTGGGTGCCCTCTTGTTGGGTGTTATTGCATATAGGAAATTTTTCATACATCTTGTTTCTATGTATTGGTTACATGTCTTAGTCTCCTTTTATTTAATAGCCCAAAAGTTTTTGCACGTAATTGCATCCTTGATCATTATATGCAATACATGGAATCCTTCATCTATGTATGATTCTGGCTTCATCTTCCTTGGAAATTTTCAAGGACAAATGATGAATTCCAAGCTTAGCATCCATGATGCTAAGCCAAGCTCTTCCCATGATAATTGAAAATTCACCCTTATTTTTTCAATTTGAATAACTAGAAAATTAGTAGGATAGGATCAATCACTAATAGTAGTAATCACATCATTCACCTATCCAAGTGGAACTATGATTGACTAATCTACAAGCTCTAAAAAGAGGTTACTTTTTTTTAGTGATGGAAGGTTTAAAGCCTTGTACATGTCTTGAGATATCAAATTTACTCTAGACCCAAAATCTAATAGATATTTGCATAACTTTTGTACTCTATTTGGAGATAAATCAAGGAACTTCTTAGATCAATTCTTTTCTATGAGAGAGTCCTTGCCATGATCCAATGGGTTACTATTTGTATGAGCATGATAGTAGTGATCTTTAAACATAATGAAGTCAAAAGGTTACTGCATTAAGAAGGTCTTGATGTGGATGGGGTGTGAAACACCGTGAAAATTGCTAGTCGGCCTCAGGCAAAGATTCGCAATTCAGGCAAGGGCGCATGTCAAAATTCCAGAAGGGAGAATAAGACAGAGCAACACCAAGAGGTGCGTAGCATCAAGTCCTCAACTTCCTGTGCAGATTCCTAATCTTACTATGTTTTCTCTGTTTACGCTATATCACGCGACATAGCGTAATGGCGCTTAGCGTGATTTTGCTTAAACATAGTCCGGCATCAGAAGGCTAGTTACTTCGGCATGGGGATAGGCTTGAGCAGTGTAACATGTGACTTCTCATATATTTTGCTAAGGCTTTTGTTCAAGGCCAGGTTTACGCTCTATTACGCACGGCAGCGTAATGAGCTCCAAAACAGTCAAAGGAAAAGTCTAAGGAAGTGCAACTGATCAACCCTTTTCTCTTGGCATGCAGATTGCTCATCATACGCAACGAAGCGTATCGCAGTGTATTGCTTCACCAAGCTAAACCTTGTTTACGCTTCATTACGCGCGGCTGCATAAACGAGCATAAAATAGCTTGAATCCATTGCTTCCATGTTATGTTACGCTCATGCACACAATGCAGCGTGAATGAGCGTAATATAACCCAAAGACAGTTGAAACATGCCTGACGTGCATCTATTCTTCACACGCACAATACGCAAATAAGCGTATTGTGCGTAGTCACAAAGTTTGACACAAAAATGGTCAGGTCAACAGTACCCGAAACATTCGGGACACACGTCATCAGGGTTGCACCTTTTCCACAGGATGTCGCAGCCTATAAATACCCCAGTTGACAAAGATACAAGGGTTGGCAAATCAAAGAGGCAAGGACATTTTTCTGAGCACAGGAGCACTTATCACTTTGCGCAAAGACAGAGAGAGTAGCACTCTGGCAATTGTCGACAGCGTCACCTTCCGGCAGAAACAGAGCACAGTTCACTTTGAGCATCGGCAACAAGAGTAATTGTTCTTTTGGGGAAGACACAACTTTCTCCATCAGCGATCATTGGCAGTCCTAGACAGAAACTACCTAAGGCAAAAGAAGCAGATCAAAGATTGTGAGATCATCTTGCACGGTTTGCAGGCTCTATTGGTCAGAAACAGTTGATCGATAGAAGTCAGAGCTTGACCTTCCTTGCATCCCAGCTTTGGCCCACGAGGTAGATCGGACTTCTGTTTGGATAGTTTTCTTGTTGTTTTGTGCTTGCTTTACATCAAGTAATCGAGGTCTCCCCAGTGTAACGTGATATACAAAATATACATTTTTCAAGTCAAAGCATAGATCTTGAAACTACGTGTTTCTCTTGTGTTAGCCTCCTCTTATCGTGTTTAGCGTTATCATCGTTACAATTCATCTACGTCGTTTTCACCTAATTTTGCGATTCCTCGAATCAGATCGTTCCACGAGATATTCATAATCTTCATCAGTTTACTAATTAGTAAGTCCCTGTCTGATTGACAAGACATTCAGGGTGCCGCAGATTTGTTTTTCTAGCATAGCCCTCACACGGATCCGTGGTTAAAACTGTGTACGCGCGATTTTGTTTGGTATTTTCCAGCTGCCGACATTTTCCATCGTTACAATTTTTTGGCGCTAGAAGGAGGGCCTAGGCTCCGATCCGAATATTTCAGGTAGCCCTGTTAGCGATCCATACCCTTAACCATAGATGTAATACCTCTAGGGAAGTTTATGGCAAATCGTGTGCTGTAGATCGGTCTTAAGGACGATTTCTTTGGAATCTTACAAGGTAGAAAGCCTATTCGTGCTTTTGTTGCCAGCCATTTCTTAGATCCGATTACCAGTTATCGTTAATCTCATTGCTCAATGGATTCCTTGTACACGACCATAACCACCATGGTCCCTGCCGATTTGGGTGCCACATCTGTGAACCCTATCGCGGTCACCAGACCAGCTCCTGGCGCAACAGGATCTCAAGGGCCATTGCGCCGATCATTGAGACTTCAGGGAAAAGAGCCCATCTTCACGGTCATAACCCCTAAAGAATACAATTTTATCTGTGTTAAGATCTAGGTGAAGCTGGCTCTTAGCCGAGCCGAGGTCGAAGCGAAACAAAACTTTGAGGTGATCCATCGAGGGGGCCATGATTTCAAACCAACAGCTTACGACATTATTCCCTTGACCGAACATCAACATGAACTTATCACATAGTTGGTCATGGCCAAGAGCCAGGCTGCACAGGCTATTGTGGAACCCCAGAATGGGGAGGAGGAAGAGGACGAATTGGCAGCCCAGTTGGAACATTCGTTCCATACTCTGAGCCCCCACACGTACATAAATCCCCTATTTCCTTTCAATAGAGAGGCCGCTCCTCTTGACTCAACCATAACCACACAGATGCATGTCCCCATCATTCCACAAGCCACTGTGCAGCCATCTGGGCTACAAGTGCAAGTGCCCCACAATAATATGGGGGCGGTCGCATCATCACGAACACTCAGCATTCCAGCGGTGGTTCCGGCAACCACCGCGCCCCATTTCATCCCTCAGATACAACCTCACACCATATCAACAACTCGCCCAGCGCAGACTTTACCGCTCCCACCCCCTCCAACTCAACAAATCACCACAGCTGTTCAACCACAAACATACATCCAACAGCCTGCCGCAAGTCAGTGGGCCAACCCTGCAGCGCAACACAACCAGTCTGCGTTGTATGGTATGCAACCCTCCATTGCACCCACAACGCAAGTTCCACAGGTGGTCCCGCAATATATCTATCCTTATCTTAGATAGCAGGCGGTAGCTAACCCCTCTTTGCAAACCAGTGGGTGGTGGTCTTCACAGGCTCCTCCGCCTGCAGGGATCCCCGCCCCACAAGCAGCCAGCCAACCTCTCCCGTCGTTTCCATTCCCTAGCGCCACCCTCCCAGTCCAACCTCCTATGCCTTCTGCATAGACACCTCCATCAACAGGTCTGGACCAGGTCTTCTAGCTTATACAGACTCTCACCGAGGAGGTTCAACGCCTCAAAGCCGTTGGTTCTGATACCATTCAGATCATGGACTTTTACCAGGATGATCCGATTAGTCCAACGGTCCCTATGCTGTCGTTGCCACCAGGGATGTCCCTACCTCATTTTACCAAGTACAATGGGGAGGGAGATCCCAACGCTCACTTGGTCACATTTAGGTCTGAGTCCTTGTTGTTGCAATAGTGGCCACACACCATCATCCGAGTCTTTACAATGTCTCTAACAAGGAAAGCTTTGGATTGGTACCGAGCCCTCCCACGCTCTTCCATCTCAACCTTGGAAGAGCTGCTGACCCAATTTGTGACCCGCTTCAAATACAACTTGAAACCAGAAGTCACATTGGATCAGCTCATGGGGGTGAAACAAGACCCACTCGAGCCCGTCCAAAAGTTCATACAACGCTGGAATGCTACCTTGAATGAGATCCGCGAGCCGATCGCAGACTCACATCTGCTGGCTATATTCAAAGGAGCAGTCAATGAATTTATTAAGTTAAAGCTATATTATCTTTCCCCCAACTCTCTACACCAGGCTTGCGCTCAAACTAGAAGCATCCAAGATACTACGGAGGCCAGCAAGGACCCGGCATATGTCGCCTACAGGAACACACACAACAAGAGCAAAGAAAAAGGTAAAGCAGCGATAATGACAGTAGCTGCGATGACTAAGGGTACAAAGACTAAGAACAAGAAGGCACCCACGGTGCCTCCTGAAACCATGGCTAGTGCCGGCACTAGCTAAGACACAACTGCCCCTGAAGGGCCCCCCCAGCCAAAGCCAAACTTTGAGCGTAAGGATCGTTCAAAATACATAGCCTTGCCTGTAAAACATTATGAACTATTGAAATAACTATTAGGCGCAGGGCACATTCAACCTAAGAAGGTGTCTGAGGCAGCTCTAAAGCGTCATAGACGTCATTGTGAATTGCTGAAGAACCCTTCTTTAGCCTTACCTAACGAACCACCAGTTCCGAGATCTTTCAGGCTAGACCGTTTCTGTGACTACCACCAGCTGTGTGGTCACGATACGGATTACTGCTGGGCGTTGAAAGATGACATTCAATGTATGCTGGATGATGATTTACTCAAGTTAGACAGCAACAACCCAACGCATCCAGAAAACCAAATATGGCACGTATATAAGGACCCGCTGAACGCAAATGATGATCCTTATATAATCACTGTGGTGAGTACGGATAGTGAGAGGAGGGAACTGCCAAAATAGCCTTTTTTTTTGCATGTGCCTACCAGCTCACAAGGGGGAGCAACCATTTCATCGGTAGCCAGGGATGTCTCCAAGCTGCCCTTCATTATACGGGCACCTTCTCAGATGCATCCTCAGTCACGCGGCAATAGATAAGCCGCGGCTTCGTCCGCGCCCACGCCCAAGGTGCCCTTCATTATCAGGACACCAAAACCATAGGCTGCTCCTCTCATGCAAGGGCAAACCTCCAACCAAAAGCGTCAACCGTCACCTCCCAAATGAAAGGGAGAGGACACATCAGTTAATGCAACGAAAGACCATTTTACGCTCAGCTTCCCTAAGCCTAGGCCCCTGGCCTCTGTGCCTTCGTCTATGCCTTAGAAGCAGGATAAAGGTGCAGAAACGCAGCCACCTTCTCTTGGCAAGAAAAAGAGCAACCCTTTGACCGACACTGTCCTACCTCGAGAGATCCGTCTCTTGGGCCGGATGGAAGAGGACAAAGGAGACAAACAACCTAGCCAAGAGAAAGACCTCCTTGATGCATTTACACAAGTTAAACAGGCTCTCAAACAAAAAAACACAACCCTGAGACTTTATGACCTGCTTATGACATCTCGAGAACACCGTGAGGCTATGGTTCGCATGCTGACATCCATATTAGTGGATGAAAGCTTACCAGCGGAGGAGGAAGCGATACATGCTGTCATGTTTCCTTCCGAAGCTGAGCAACCTACGCCTACTTTGCTAACCTTTCACGATGAGTCTATTAAAGATGATCTGGAGAAAGGTCAGGTGACAACTGAACCTATGTTTATCACTATCCAGGTCAGTCAATACCGGATCCGGAGAGTGCACGTAGACGATGGCGCAGCTACCAACGTCATTCCCTATTCCATTGTGGATAGGTTGGGTCTGGTCGACCAGATCATGCCCACGACGATGGCTTGCGTAAAATCATTCAACGGGGCACGGGTTCAAGTTAAGGGGACGATGCGTTTTGAGTTTGTGGGGGGGCGATCAATTCCCAATAGAGGCCACTTTATTAGTCATCGAGGAGATGCCAAGGTTCAACTTGATCTTGGGGAGGTCGTGGTTAGCCCAGCTGAGGGCGGTTTCATCACTGATACACCAAGAGATACACCTGCCCTATGCCAGAGGGGAGGTTATGATACGCGGTGATGAAATCACCCCCACAACCGTCAATAACATTGAAGAAGAACGGGGTTCGGAGATAGAAATGACTGGTGATCAAACCCATCTCCAAATCCCTCAACAAACCGACAGCAATGATGATAGTCTAGCTTGGGCCGACCTGCCATTTCCAGATGGCAGCGTAGAGGAGTCAAACCATAAGTCTCCTCACCCTTACGCAACGCTCAACGTAAAGGCCATTAAGAGACAATTGTGTATTAATGGTTGAACAATGGCTTTCGTGCGCGTCATCATGTCTTAGCAAGTTATCATGGCTCATACTTAGCAGTTTTATTTCATGCATTTTTACTTTACATTCGTTTTCGATTTTTACTCTTGTCATTTTTTTATGCTGTTATATTTCTCGTACGCATGATATTCACGTTTTCTGATCACTTTAGCATAATTACGCAAAATTGTGTACCAGTATCATTTACGCTTGCTGTATTACGTATATGGCCCGCAACGGCCTTAAACTAGTTACACAGAATTATATACCATTATCATTTACACGTATTACGCTTAGGCCCGCNTCATAACTTAGGCAAAATCCTTAATAATTACGTTCACGTTGTAAAAGAGAAAGCCAAAAAGACAAAATAATTGACATGTAAAACATCCACCAGGTTTTATAACACGTCTTTTTGGTCATTCCTAAAACAATGCTTCACTTCACCATCAATAAAACTATGCGTAAACCACAATTACGCATTTCCTCTACTACCACTGTCACCAGTATCTCTTAAGTTTGGATCCAGCCCTAATGGATCGTCCTCCAGTGGGCCGTCATTTCTGGGAATTATTCTTTCACGAAGAATTTCCTCTTCATGAGGTCCTTGTCCCGGCACTGGCTCCACGGGAGGACGCCCTTCATCTCTGCGTTCTTCCTCTTCCTCTGCTTCTTCCTCTACTTCTGCTGCTTCCTCTGCTGACTCCTCAGCTGGCTCATCTTCTCTATCCTCTTCTGGTACCTAGATACAAAAGAGGAAAACATATTAGCAAGGAAAGCCTTGACAAAATAATCAGAGAATTTAGATTCAGTCATGCAGAAGCTTACTCGCGATGGCCCTACTTCTGCAGCGAAGGGAAGCTTCTCCAGGCTAGCCCACAGGCACTTCATAATCTCTTCCTCCGTTAGATCTGGCCACACATCCTCTCCCAAGGCAGCTCCAGCCTTTACTTTCCCTTTCTCCATGCTAGTCTAGTGAGGCAGATCAGGGAAGAATGTAAGAACTGTCCTCTGGCCCCCAAGGAGAGTCATCTTCCTTTCCAGAGATGCACTTACAGTCACCTACTCTTCAAACTTCTTGAAGGCTTCGGATGCTCTGATGACGTCCAGGAAGACTTCCATGGATTGGGCTTTGATGGCATAATCATGATAAAGTTTATCATAAGTGATGCTTTCTCGCTTATACAGATGTTTGTGGTCTTTCTCCTTCTGCCCCCACTCTTGCACACATGCACAATAATCCCTCCAATCCTGGCTTTTCTGAGCTAGGAGTTCTATCTGCATCCGCTGCTCTACCAACGCCCGGCTGGTCTGTACACTATTTTTGATGGCGGTCCAATACCGGGAGTAGTCGACAACAGCGGTACGCCAGTCTTCATCCCTTATCGCCTGCGCCTGTAGGAAGTCGCAC
>MNCI01011137.1:851-15550 GCA_015680685.1 Gnetum montanum | reverse complement strand
GAAAAGTATCAAGACAAACAGAGACAGAAGCATCGTCACAACCTTCAGCAGCACCCGATCAAGAAAGGAGATCTAGTTCTCAAGGCCGTGCGCGAACCAGTAGGCAAGTTCTCTGCAAACTGGGAGGGCCCTTTCTTGGTGGTTGATGTGTACAACAATGGAGCATTCAAGATAGCAGACGTCAATGGCAATGAATTACTGAACCCTATAAATCATGTATATCTGAAGCGGTATTACGTTTAGCAATGTCTCCAGTGTGAACAATCAGGTATGGCAACCATCGTCCACTACGACGCTAAACTGGCAACAATCGTCTGCTATGACAAAAAACTAGCATTCCTTGCACGCATCCGCCACGACGCAAAACTGGCACTGACCGTCCACTACGATGCTAAACTGGCAAGTTGTAACCGTCCGCTACGACATAAAACTAGCAATGTTGTACAGGTCCGCCAAGACGAAAAACTGGCATCTGTTGCACGCGTCCGCCACGACGCTAAACTGGCACAGGTAAGTAGCCATCTGCTGAGACGTAAAACCAGCACAGATCTATCCGTGGGTCATGACACGAAACTAACATCCATAACACGGTCTGCTAAGACCATAAATCAGACACACCACCGTCCGCTATGATGTAAAACTAGCACTTCTCGGTCCACCCAGACTTTAAACTGGGACCATGGTCTGCTAAGACTTAAAACCAGCAATGATAGTCTACCAGGACTTAAAACTAGGACTTACAGATGGCTACCATGCAAATCAAGCAAGCGTAATCATCTCTGTACAGCTGCATGACAAACGAGGTGGGATACTGGGACAGTCCCAGTGTCGCCACCCCATTGGCATCCTACTGATTCCTCGGATGAGCTGAGAGGCATCTTACTGATCCCTCGGAGATGCCATCGCTATGCCCACTGCAGTGGTGGTACCTCTGAGAGTTTAGTGTCGCCAGCCGGAGCCCTGACAAAATCCTCATCGACAACGACCTCAGGGACCTATGCTGATCCTCGCTATCAGACGCTGGCTTCGCAGATTCATCTAGCTGGTTCTTTGCCTAACCAGTTAGGTGCACTGTGTCTGATGTCTTTTGGCGACGATATGCTGGGCCAATTGTCAGGATTGGCGATTACAGCCTCATGCTACAGCTCCTTCTTCACGGCCCGATCGCTCTATCTCGCATCAAATGGTGCTCATTTCGACAACTTCACCTCTTGTTCGCATGAGCAATGGTGTCCTTTGTTTTCTTCTGTGGTTGCAGGTTACTTGCTTCGAGGATGTCATTCAGAGGTGCGTTCATCTGAGCGGTGAAGTACAAACAACGTTTTGAGATGGCTGCTCAAGTTTGCCCATCCACTTAGAACTACATTCCTATACCTCTCATAATTCTACCCTTAGCTCTTATTTTGTTTCATCCCTACCACCTGCTTCCAGTATCCAAAAGCTACATACGCAAACACTCATCTTTCACACTCACAGTGCAATCAAGCCCATAACACAGTTAAGCGCTGTAGCAGAGATATCGCAGAAGTGATGCGCCATGCTCCTTTTGCAAGCATTCCTGCTATAATCGGTGACAGAGAAATCTCAGGCTGATGTGCTACTCTTGTCTAAATGCATTCCTGTTGACATAAGTGTGCGTACGTTTCTGTGCGTTCAGTAAGCGTATTCCATACTCCTACCATCCTGACTCATTTTACGTCTTCCCCAAACCTGTTTCCTACTATGTCATTCTATCTCCCATTCCCTTCAGCTTTTCTCTTTCATGTTGACAGGGCAACACTTAAGTAGCCATGGATGGACACTGTTCTTACTTCTACCAATCCAGTGTTTCGTATTCTTTGTCAACGTCTTTCGGGCCAGCCCTCTAACCGTCAACAAAGAGGGGCCATTGAAACACCGTGAAAATTGCGAGTCGGCCTCAGGCAAAGATTCGCAATTCAGGCAAGGGTGCATGTCAGAATTCCAGAAGGGAGAATAAGACAGAGCAACACCAAGAGGCATGTAGCATCAAGTCCTCGACTTCCTGTGCAGATTCCTAATCTTACTATGTTTTCTCTATTTACGTTATATCATGCGACATAGCGTAATGGTGCTTAGCGTGATTCTGCTTAAACATAGTCTGGCATCAGAAGGCTAGTTACTTCGGCATGGGGATAGGCTTGAGCAGTGTAACATGCGAATTCTCGTATATTTTGCTAAGGCTTTTGTTCAAGGCCAGGTTTACGCTCTGTTATGCACAGCAGCGTAATGAGCTCCAAAACAGTCAAAGGCAAAGTCTAAGGAAGTGCAATAGATCAACCCTTTTCTCTTGGCATGCAGATTGCTCATCATATGCAACGAAGCGTATCACAGCGTATTGCTTCGCCAAGCTAAACCTTGTTTACGCTTCATTACGCGTGGCTGCGTAAACAAGCGTAAAACAGCTTGAATCCATTGTTTCCATGTTATGTTATGCTCATGCATGCAACACAGCGCGAATGAGCGTAATATAACCCAAAGACAGTTGAAACATGCCCGACGCGCATCTGTTCTTCACACGCACAATACGCAAATAAGCGTATTGTGCGTAGTCACAAAGTTTGACACAAAAATGATCAGGTCAACAGTACCTGAATCATTCGGGACACACGTCATCAGGGTTGCACCTTTTCCACAGGACGTCGTAGCCTATAAATACCCCAGTTGACAAAGATACAAGGGTTGGCAAATCAAAGAGGCAAGGACATTTTTCTGAGCACAGGAGCACTTATCACTTTGAGCAGAGACAGAGAGAGCAGCACTCTGGCAATTGTCGACAGCGTCACCTTCCGGCAGAAATAGAGCACAGTTCGCTTTGAGCATCGGCAACAAGAGTAATCGTTCTTTTGGGGAAGACACAACTTTCTCCATCAGCGATCATTGGCAGTCCTAGACAGAAACTACCTAAGGCGAAAGAAGCAGATCAAAGATCGTGAGATCATCTTGCACAGTTTGTAGGCTCTATTGGTCAGAAACAGTTGATCGATAGACATCAGAGCTTGACCTTCCTTGCATCCCAGCTTTGGCCCACAAGGTAGATCAGACTTCTGTTTGGACAGTTTTCTTGTTGTTTTGTGCTTGCTTTACATCAAGTAATCGGGGTCTCCCCAGTGTAACGTGATATACAAAATATACATTTTTCAAGTCAAAGCGTAGATCTTGAAACTACGTGTTTCTCTTGTGTTAGCCTCCTCTTATCGTGTTTAGCATTATCATCGTTACAATTCATCTACGTGGTTTTTCCCTCATTTTGCGATTCCTCGAATCAGATCGTTCCACGAGATATTCATAATCTACATCAGTTTAATGATTAGTAAGTCCCTATCTGATCGACAAGACTGTTCAGGGCGCCGCGGATTCATTTTTCTAGCATAGCCCTCACACGGATCCGTGGTTAAAAATGTGTACGCGCGATTTTGTTTGGTATTTTCCAGCTGTCGACATTTTCCGTTGTTACAGGGTGAAATTAGATGTGTTTCCCATTTACTAAGTATTTTTTGGACTTATTCTAGAAAAGAGTTGCTTCCTAGTTTGAGACTCCTAAGTAACCTTTCCCTCATGAATATTGACTACCCTTGTAGAATTCTTTAGTTGGGGTTGTGATGGAAAGTCCCCCTACATGATAGGAGGTGGCACTAGTGGCATAGTATTTAAGTGTTGAGTAGAAGGTTTAGCTATTGGTGGATGCACATATGAGTTGAGATCAATCCATGGTAGCATCAATTAGTGGTATTCTGCTAAATAGTCCTATGAGGCCCAAGTAGTAGCATGATTAGGAGATACTATATGTTGAACAAAATAGTCATACAAATCTATCTATCGATATGGATATTTCTAGTGAGGTGGTGGTGTAGCCCATGATTGAGGCTATTGTCACTAAGGATAATAGTGCTCCTACAACTATGAAAAAACTCCACTAGGATAGTACATTAGTTGAAGGTTCTATCAATAGTTACTATGAGAATAAGGTAATTGTTTGGGCATTTTTATTTTAACAAATTTTGGATTAAGTGTGTATGTCCTCATTTCTTGCAAATGTGCCATAACCGGAAAACATCCCTTAGGATGTTTGTACCAACACACAATGTAGCCTTCATCATTTTTAGAGTTGATATCTGAGACCTCAGCTACTAATGCAACTTTCCCTTTACATCCAAGTTATCTCTTCTTTCTTTTGTCTTTGCCTCTTGTGAAGTCTTGCTCTGCTCTTTCCTCCATAATTTTTAATGCTATTGTACATCTTTCATCAACTAAATCCCACATTTTTTCTACCTATGCTGCTACATCAACAATAGATTTTTGGATTGGTAGCATCTCTTTTAGGATTGTCAAGTCCAAGGTTTCTTCCTTCATGGTACCACACACCTATGCATCTCTCTTTCTTATTGATAAATCCCTATTGTACTCTTTAAATGATTCTCTTTTTCTAGGTTCTCCTTCCTCTTTGGCCACTTGGTTGATGAATCTTTGAATATGATGGACAGCTAATTATAATAATCCTCCTTAGGTGTAAACCCCAAGGGTCTCTTTGGATTTACTTCTTAGCCCATCTATGTTGTTCCTAAGTTATTCCTTTGACGAAAATCTATGGCTTGGGCATCTATGTAACAGTGAATAATATATGTCCATTACCACATCAAGGGTTTTGTGAGTCCCTTGTTTTCAATTTTGGATTTTTTTTCTTAGATTTGACACTCATGAATATCTATGATATTTATCATTAAAAATTTCAAGCATCATACTCTAACATATGATGGATTCAAGTTCCAATGACTTGTACTAGCTTGTCACTTTCTTTACAAGTGTTCTAGGAAATAGCTTCAATTTCTACCAATCACTCTCTATGTTTTGAAGGGTACAAGCATCGTAGAATGCTTGAAGGTGATGCTAGGGATTAGCATTGTAACCTACTTTAAATTGTGGCATGTTGTTCATATCTAGCTATTTGATTCAACTATCTCTCATGTGCCTAGTTAGTATGTAGATAGCCTCTTGAATATTGATCATGCTTCAGGTTGCCATAAGGGGTTCATCATCATGATCAAGTTCTTATGCTTTATTGTAGCAATGATCCCTTCTATGCTCATGCCTCTCTCAATCCTCTCTTCTATCTCTTCTACTTCTTTGTTCATACTCTTCATCTATTGAATCAACGTACCTTGAATATCTATCATGATGGTCATGACTTCACCTTTCTTTCCTATCATAGTCCCTGTACTTGTGTCTTCTCTTATCAGAGTCCTTTGATGATTGTGATGAGGTAGATGAGGTGGTAAGAGAACGATGATGACTACTTCTTCTTTCATGACTCTTGTATGTCTCTTTGTAAGATTTAACAAGATCCTTTGGACTATAGTCCCACTTTTATCTTGAATTAGTAGCCTCCCCTTTATGTGTCTCTACCAAAGTAAAATGAACATGGGCTTTGATAAATTCCTCTAGTCTGATGACATGTGTCTTTGAAGGCTCCTCATGATTCTAGTAGAGCTATTCTAAAATGAATTGATCAGCATCAAGTTCTTTTATGACAACAGAATTGTTAGTCTACTTTCCTTTTTTATGTATATGTTTGATATTCATGAAATCATCTCTTCTCATCTACTTCTTTGTGGGTTCATAGGGTCTAGTCATGTGTTTAGTCCTATAATACCTATCCTAAATCTAGTTCAAATGCATTCCCTTTAGAGTAGTTTGTAGGATATTCAGTGATGCATGTTCTAGATATAGGATTATGTTGCCTTCTATGTCTCCTAACCTCATTTTCTTATCATAATAAAAGATGAAACTAAAGTCTAGATGGTACAGATCAGTGTGAGCATACATGATTTGTGTTTGCATTGGAATCCTCCATTTGTCTTCATCAATAATTGTATGACTACTTCTTCTTGTGTCCTTGGTAAGTGATGGTTGGTCATTATGTGAAGCCATATTATAGTTCTTAGATGGTTTGAGTTAAAAGTATGCTTTACATATAGTTGTTAGATTTGACTTTAAGTTTCAAATACAACAAACTTCAAAAAAATCAATTACTTAGCATAACATTGACTTGTCCTTGGCAATGACACCAATGATGAGTGGTGGAGTATCCAACACCCAACCATATGACATACGAGTATTCACTCACAATCCCATTTGACTTCTATAGACAAGGCAATGTGATTATGTAAGTAATTGGTTAGATTTCATGATCATGGTTTTCCCACATGAGCTAACATGAAGTAAATGAAAAGTGATTCTAGGTCTAAGTAATAGTAAGAAAATCTAATCTACCCTAGGCACTAAGCAACTAGTCCTAATCTTCCATTCACACCTTGGACTTCATGCAACCACGAATGGGATTACCAAGTACCACAATATTGGGCATACCAAGTGATAGTACTACTAAGTTACCAAGTAGCTACACTTAAGTGCTCGAGATCAATCGTACTCTTTCCACTTAACAATAGTAATGGTAAATTACATAGAAAGTAAATTAATAACTATGAAAATAATAAACATTAAACTAAATGAAAGCATAAATAAAACTTAGTGTTGCTACAATGATGAAAAGTGATCTCAATTTTTATTTATGATCATTTAATGTGTCCAAGTACATCACGCTTGAATAAAGACTCCAATCAATCACTTAACATCACACTACAAACACACATTGCTAAGTATTAAAAGCTAAAATCACAAAAACAATCTAAAAGAGTTTTGCTACTATGCTATCAAATCTATTGTAGATCTATGTGCCAAAATGTTTCTTTTATAGGATGGCATGCACCCCATAATATTGTTTATACAATAACATATTAGAATATATGCTAATGTATCTATGACATCATAGATATGATATCACAACTATGATATCATTATGGTGAAACTTTTTACTTTATCATGGATCCACCAAAGCTAACTCCAATCTTGGCTATACCCATGGACTCCAATGTTCAAATCACTTCAACAAGCTAATCTAGGAAGGAAAACCAAAAACAAGAGAAGGAAAAGGAGCCAAAACAATAAACATTAAAGCACAAGTTCAAGATCTGAGGTAAAATGAAGAAGTTAAGGCTAGTAAAACTAAGAAATCATTGAATAATGATAAGGACTTCCTCGCTACCATGGAGCAAGCTAAGCTCTCATTAGAATAAAATAATACATCTTTGAGCTTGTATGACTTGGTTATGACCTCCACTACCCACCATCAAACCCTAATTAAGTTGTTGACTTCCATTTTTGTAAGTGAGGATATCCCAGCCAAAGAAGGATCTATCCATGTAGTGATAGTGCTACCCTCACCTTAAGGAAGAAATAAAGCCAACTATCTTGACTTTTCATAATAGTGAGATGAAAAACAACCTCCAAAGTGGTGACCCTCCCACTCCCCTCCCCTATTCATAACAATTAGAATGGATGAATACAAGGTACATGAAGTACATGTTGACGATGGAGTAGCAACAAATGTTATCCTTTTCCCCATCATAGAATGCTTAGGCTTAGTTGAACACATCTATAATACCTCTACTTCCATACTTAAATCATTTATTGGTTCACATGTAGCAGTGAGAGGATCAATTACATTGGACTTCATGACCAAGAAAAAGTTTCCCACATTGGATAATTTCCTAGTTATGAAATAAACATCAAGTTTTAACCTAATCCTAGGAAGATCCTGGTTGGTCAAGTTATGAGCTATTATTTTTCTTGATCCATCAAGAAATTCACGTTCCTTAAGAAGGAGGTGAAATCATAATCAATGAATACAATGTGACTCCCTTTTTCTTTTGTTAATAATGTTGAATTTAAACATGGATCTGAGATGGCGTTCCATGCAGAAAATACCACAATCCAAAACAAAGCAAAAGACAAAAAAACTAACCAAGCTTAGCCTAACAACATTGGAACCATAAATGAAACATGGGAAAAACTCCCATTCAAAATATTAAGTGAATGAAATGGGAAATATAAAATCATACAAAAAAACCTTACAAATTTCCGAATCTATCAAAGATTAGAAAACAATTGCACGATTAACTTATTGTCTACTTTTTTCTTGTACATCAAATGTAACCATTTAGACTAATAACCTTATTTGCATTTTTTGATTAACCATAATATTAAACTTTGTTTTACAATTTTTACTTTATTTTGTCATGTTTACTATTTTTCTACATAGCCTTACTTTTACATTTTTACATTAATTTACAATTTACGTCTATGCAAAAATGCAAAATAACATAAAATATATTAAACCAAAAATGTTAACTTATAACGAAGAATGTCCATAACAATAGCCATAGTCACACTATGTGATAGAAAACAACAAAACATATATCAATAGTCATAGTTTCATAGTGCAACAAGACAACCAAAAAATAGTAATGACACCAATAATAGCCAAAATAATAATGACACCAATGGTGTGGAAAAAATAATAAAACATGATAGGCTCATCAAACTGCTAAAACAAAGCCATAGGAGAAGGAGGATGATCATCATAAACATCCATACCAATATATGTCATCACTCTCAACCCTAGAGGCTTTTAGACAAACCACACATTAGAACCATTAGAGTATAAAACCACATCAAAAATCAAAGCTACACCATAAAATAACACTAAAATTGACATTGCCAACAATACAAGTAGTCAAGATTGACAACATTTGAGCTCAAATAGATGGGATTTTCCAAAGAATAATGGTTAAAAAGCCCAGATAGTCCCAAATGCTAGGAATAGAGAGAAGTGGAAGCAAGAGGCATAAGTTTTCTTAGCTCCTAAAGCTTACATGTTACCTTATGTCCCTAGTGAAAATCCCAAAACACCTTACATGTTATTCCAAAAAGCCTAGGAATCATTAAACATTGGCCATGAAACTAGAAAAACTATATATTCACCAAATTCCATGCCGAAAGACCTAACACTACCAACAATAGCCCAAAGACCGAAAGTTCCACAACCAATGTTTGAATTTGAACCAACACATATCCCAAGGCTAGAAGAAACACTAGGAAAATTTTAAAAAATTATTTCTAAACTATAGATATAGAGAAGATGCTCCCAATAACCAAAATTATCCATCAACACTATGCTTTCAACTGCAAAATGGCAAAGAAAAAAACCACAATATTGGCTAGTTTTTAGCTAAGATTTGACTAAGAAAACCCTATTTTGTAGTGTACCAAGCATAGAAAAAAATTATTTAAAATACATACTTGGTCTTGAAGCCTTCTACACTACACCTATCATCCCCAAGAGCCTTGGACACTAATCATATGTGGTCAAAAAAATTCTACATGCTACCAATTTTCCATGGAAAAACTACAAAATTTCAGGAGAAAAAGGCCAAATGCTATGGACAAGGTTGAGAAAAAACCCTAGCCTTCATAATGAAAAATCCATAAAATATGATTCCACCTCTAGTATTGTCAAAAAACACTAAACAATATATCTATGAAACTAGAACTTTGAAATTATGCTACACATTAGCTAGAAAAAACATTGAAATTTTGTCAAAATCAACAGAAAATAGGCATCAATGTTGAACATGGGTTTCGAAAAAAATCCAAATATTTCCCAAAAATATTAGAAACCCAAAATTTTGATTTTGGCATAATCAAAACACCTAGCTCTTATATTTGGTGTAGTCCAAACAAAAAATTTTAGCCCAATCTAGCCTAAAAGTGAAAAAACATTTCCAAAAATTAAACAAAAACTGAAAAAACTATTAGGAGATAGGTACCTGGTAGGCATTGATGAATATCCTTGGCCTATATTTGGATTGGGAAGCCTTGATATGATCATATGACCTCCTCTACCTCCTCTAGAACTAGGTTTTGGCTAGCTGAACCAACCTTCTTCACAATGATTGCCAAAAATATCAAAATGTTGCCTTGATTATTGCAAAAAAAAAAAAAAAAGCTTGAAACTCCAAGCTCTACTATCATAATGCTATGTGAAGGGATGAATAGAAGCTAAAATTACTAGGAAAATGTTGGGAATTTGATTTTTAACCACCACTTCAGATCCTACAATCACACTTAGCAAATTAAGAAAGAAACTAGCTTTAGATGTTAGTTTCTAGTGCAAAACTTTTTTCCAAATGTCTTACATGTTAATCACATAGCCCTTCACAAGTTAAGACAAATCCTCAACACGTTGGAGTTGGAGAATAAACCAAGAAATTAGCTCTATACGTTGAGTTTTCACAAAGATTTCCACCTTCCTAGCTCCAACATTGTCACATGGGCAAATTTTGGTAATTTGTGGAATCCATGAGACTTGGTCTATAACTCCAAAAACCTTACATGTTGGTATACATGTTTCCTAGAAGAAATAGCAAGGGATACAAGTCTTGTATGTTGGGTTTTTGTTGATATTTCTAGCCTCTATCCTCACACATTGGACTTTCCAGCTCCAACATTTGGGATAACATATAAAGCCTAAGGCCATAGCCACATGTTACTCATCAGAACCCCCACATGTGGGAGAACATGTCGATGGTAGAACAAGAAATCTACCATTCAAAACTTGACCACACATTGCCCAAAGGTTCCAAACCAAAACCTTCAAAAAACAACAATATTTCTAAGTGTTGGGACCCATCCTTAAGCATCTACAAGCTAGGGATTTGGATCCCACAAGTTGAAGATCTATGTAGCAATGTGTAAGCTAATTTTTGGGATAAACACAAGTCTATTCTTGGTTAATGTAACTTATGATTTACTTTAAATGGTCAAAAAATTGCAAATCTCTCCTCACATCCTAAATGCTACCATAAGAGCCTAGAAAAGCCAAAAACTCAATCAAAATCTACCATAAATTGGCATACAAGTTTCACACATTGGAGCACCAAGCCCTACATGCTATGGCATCATGTGGGCCAACATGTGAAATCCATACAAATAATTAACAAGTTCAAAATCACCTAAATGCTGCTAATATGGTTCCTATGTGCCTAAGACCTGGCACAAAGTGGTCACAAGCTACCCTAGTAAATCCCACGAGCCTAAAACCCAAGCCAAACTTCCCACACATTAGAGACACAAGCCTTACACATTGGGAATATGCCATGTGCTTACATGTTGAGAATATAGTCTCCACAAATTGAAAATACAAAGTTTTATCCTTTCTAATTATTTTACCCACAAAAAAGCCCTTATATTGCCAATTTACCATAGTTTACATAAGAGTTTCCTTATTTTAATTATTTCTTTATAGATTTTTATTTATTTTTATAATTTATATCCTATTTTTTCTAGCGTTTTTAATTATTATAGCAATTTACTCTAGATTTTTGCCTATTTTTCTTTATTTTAATTATTTCTTATTTTTTTAACTTTTACTATATTTTTGCCTATTTTAGTAGTCTACAACTAGTTTTCTCTAAATTTTTATTTAATTTGATGATTTATAGATTATTTGTACTAGATTTTTATTTTTCTTGACAATGAAAAAACTCAAAAAATATTATTATTATCAACTCTATTTGACCTTGTTTGACCCCATTCAACATTGTTTGGTATCATTTTGCATTGTTTCAACATCGTTTGACCTTGTTCTACCTTGTTTGACCTCATTTCACATCATTTTGACATCATTTCATATTATTTATATTATTTTGACATTATTTGATATCATTCAAAATCCATCAACATCATTTTACACCATTTTGGCATCATTCAACAATATTTGATTTTATTTCAACATCATTTGGCCTCATTTGACACCATTTTACATCATTTTGACATTATTTGGCCATGTTTGGCCTCATTTTAGGGGGGGTGTCAGACCCCAAAAAGAGAATTTTATTAATAGAAAACAAAATTTAGTACATAAGCTACTTCAAGCCATATATATTGAGGAAAGGAGGAAGAGAAACCGTGTTGACTGAGACTATTATATAGGAAACATGTTAAACTAAGCATTCCACAGGGTGTGGAAATGAATTCCAGAGATCAACCATTCGCTGAAATGTGTGTATCTTTTCCAGGATGTGGATTGTCGAATGAGGACAAAGGTGGAAGAAAGAGGAAAAATGCCAAATGGTGTAGAAAACTATGGCTTAATTAGGAGACTTTCTTCTGAAGCGAGGCTTGATGATGGTGATTATTTGGATCTCCGATATGACTCCATGGCTGCAATAAGAAAAACAACTGGTTAGCATTCATCTTGAATTTTGGGGCTTGAGATATAATTTGGAAGTGAACATGCCGAAGAATTTGCATTTTTTCCAAAGTAGTTAGTTGTAAGGAGTTTGAAATAATTGTCTTTTGAAAAAGTGTGGTACATCTACGTTTCCAAATATTATATAAGATGATGGGCCTAAGGATCTTCCATAGGAAATGAGAGTTTTTGGACCTGATAGGTAAGAAACCAAACATTACGGCCTCTTGTGTAAGAGTGCATGAGGGAAAAACCTTAGAAGCCCATTCCCATGCATGCTGAGCAAATGGGCAAAGCCAAAAAACATGGACAAAGGTTTCAGGGTCATTACATAAAGGGCACTTAGGGGAGTGAATTCCAAGGTATGCTAAACGTTTCCCGATTGGGAGACCTTGATGAAAAAAACACCAAAGGAATTGTTGAATTTTGGGAAGAGTCGGGAGATGCCAAATTTGGTTGAAAAGAGAGATCCAAAAATCCTCTGATTCTTGTTTATTCCAAGATCGATTACAGCATAGAATGACGTAGGAAGAATTTTCTAGCAATTGGAAGGGAACATGTGGCCGATAAGGAAAAATTTTTGACCCATTAGACCAATAGAGGCCATGAAATAGACCTTGGATAGCACCATCTAGGTGTAATGATTGATGAAGAAATGTATGTATCTGGTGGAAGCAAAGCCGCATTGCTTTCGAAGCTCCATATAGGTTTTCAAACGCTTCCCAAGAAATCCATTGATTAGCAAGACGAAGACAATTAAGGGAAATCACTCCCTTCCGGTACCAAATAATGGCTAATCTTGCATTAGTAATGGCAAGAGGGGCAGGGGTCAAGGGTAACCACCAAGGGCAAAGCATGGGAAGGAGAGTAGGGTTAAGATGGATATTAGACCAATTAATATGATGGTGGAGAACTTGCCAAGCCTTCCATATGCTTTTGAATACATGGGAACCAGGAATGGAGATAGAATGAGGAGAGAAAATCCAATTAATAGGATGGATGTTTTTCCAAAAAGGCTTATGTTTAGGAAAAATTTGATGAAGCCTTAGTTGGAGAAGATTTCCAATTATGTTAGAGGTGTCTAGATGTTGCACTAACCACTTAGCAACTAAGGTGAGTCCTTGTTTGTAGGAATTCAACAAACCTAATCCTCCTTTGATTCTAGGAAGAGTGACAATGTTCCAAGCAACACGATGAAAACCTCATTGGGAATCTTTAGATGACCACATGAAGTCTCAAAATAACCGCTCCAAGTTTTGATCAGCTATGTGGGAAGGAGCCCAACACGAGGAATAATACACATGGGTAGAAACACAAATGGATTTACAAACAAGATATTTTCCTGCCAAGGTAAGGGGCTTAGTCTTCCACTTTTCAGTTTTCTTACGAATACGAGAGATAACTAGCTCCCACAGTGTAGAAGTAGGACCACAAAACCGAAAATGGATTCCCAAGAGCTTCATGATCTCATGGTCTTGGATTAATTTGGATAGGTGGGGAGTTTGCTATAATTGTTATGAAAACTATATACAGAAGATTTAGACCAATTAATGGTAGAACCAGAGAGAGAACAATATTTCTCTACTTGGGCTAAAAGTCGTTTAACATTATCGATTGTATTTTGGATTAGAAAAAAAGAGTCATTGGCAAAATGCATATTAAGCAGTTGATGTTGAGGAGAGGAAAAGCGCACTCCATATAGCATCCCTGATTGAATATCATGATTAATTTGATGGCAAAGGAAATCTGTAGCAATGATAAAGAGATAAGGGGCAAAAGGACAACCTTGTCTTACTGATCTATGAATTGCAAAGGGGGCAATGATGCCAAAGGTGGTGACTATTCTCGCATTAGAATCTGAGAAGAGACATTTCACCATATGAAGATACTTGGAGCCAAAACCTAGTTTTGACATAGTTTGAAGGATAAAGTCCCACTTAATGTTGTCATAGGCCTTGGCATAGTCCAAGTTCATCAAAACGATGTCTTGGCCATCATCCTCAGCCCACTGCAACCCTTCCCAAGCAGCCACTACATTATCTAAGATATAATGCCCTAGGACAAATCCGGTTTGTTGAGGGGATATAATTTTATGAAGGAATTTTTTCAAACGTAAGGCTAAGCATTTGGACCAAATTTTGTATACCACATTAAGAAGAGTAATGGGTCGCCAATTAGCTATACTAGTAGGGTCTCCTAATTTGGGAAGGAGGCGAATAATCCCAAGATTTAAATTTGGTCCAAGAGAACCAAGATGGATAGCCTCTTTAATTACTTGGAAAAGGTCATGGCCAACAAGATTCCAATGCCTCTGAAAAAGCTCAATAGGGAAACCATCATATCTAGGAGCTTTCCCATAGCTAAGTTTGAAATAAGCATGTTGAAGCTCTTCTTGAGTGATATTAGCATCGAGGATATGAGGCATGGATGAGTCAACTAACCTAGGATAGTTACGCGTAGTGGCCTCAAATGATGAGAGATTCATTGGGGAAGCTATAAACAAGGCTTCAAAGTGCTCCTTAAGGTAAGAGAG
>MNCI01011132.1:247666-261502 GCA_015680685.1 Gnetum montanum | reverse complement strand
AAGGATGTGTTGTATGCCAATATGAACATCCCAAAGGATGTTGTCGCATAATAACATACTTACAATAAATGAGGGTATATGCACTTAACCCTAACTTTATCAAGAAACATATGCCCAAACAGTTACCTTACCCTTAAGGTAACTATAGGCAAGCCTTCCAACCCATGTACTATCCTTGCGAAGCCTACCCATAACCACAGGAGTAATATGATCAGTAGTGGTAATAACCCCAATCATAAGCCATGCCACCACCATGCCAATAGTACCCATATTGACAACTAGACCCATATGAATACTATGTGCAACATCCAATCTCTCCAGGAAATGTAGCCATTCAAGCTCCACAATATTATCTAGCTGAATGCCATAGACCAATACCAGTAAGGATAGACTCAAACTCATACATGCATCCTCAAGAAGCTAGTTCCTCAAATTAACATCCTAATCCTTTACCACCAGTGCCACCTCTTGTAATGTAGGGGGAACTACCATCTCAACTATAACAAAAAAGTGCAACTAGGGTAGTTAATATGTAGGAGAAAGTGATCTCACATAAATCACAATCTAAGAAATGATCATTCTTTGAAATGATCCTATAAAAGGTTCATAGGATGGGGATTATCTCTACTTCTACTTCATCCATATTTAGTCCTCCTAGAAGTCACAAGCTTCCATCATCAGCTAATGCAAACATCACTACTATCATGCTGATACAAACCATTACCTATTGGATTACGGTAGAAGCACTTCCATAGAATTGAACAAATCTAAGAAGGCCCTTGATATAACTTTAGGTAGTAGGGAAAAAAAATGCAAACCTCTACTCGATTCTAGATTAGGGGTGAAATTGATCTTGCAAGACATGTATTAACGTTGGAATCTAGCATTGTTAATGAAGAGAAATATTTGGCTAGAGTTGATGGACTAGCCAATCACAGTTCTACTAGGACAAGTGGATGATGTGATCACTACCATTAGTGGCTGGTCCTTACCTACTAATTTTTTTGGTTATTCACATAGGTAAAAACAAGGAAAAATTTCCAATCATAATGGGAATTTCTTGGCTTAGCACTATCAATGCTAAGCTAGGTATTCAAGATTTGTCCTTGAAAATTTCCAAGGAAGATGAAGCTAACATCATTCAAAGATGCAGAGTTCTATGTATTGCATATAATAATAATGGGTGCAATTGCATGTAAAGGATATGAGTAGTTCAAAATAAAATTACTAAAGCATGCAAAAGATGTATAGAGGAAATGTATGTGTAGAAATGTATGTATGCAATGATCACTTAACACAAAGGCACCTAGTCGCTAGTTAAAAATGCAAAGAAAGAATCTAGCAAATACATGAAACCAACTAATTAAATCATAAGTGCCTATGTAGAAGAAATTGATAGACTATATTACTTAAGAAAAAGGCACCCCTATTCACATGAAGATACAAAAAAAAAATAGTTTGGGGACAGTTAGAGATCCTAGATACTATAGAGCCCAAACTGTTAGAACTAAAGGTCCTACCAGTAGCAGTAGAATATGATTTATTAAACAATAAGAAGTTGGAAATAATAAGTGTTAACCTGAGTGAAGATTAGAAAAATAATTTATTAGAAGTTATCAAAAAGTGGCTGACAACATTTGCATGGTCTTATGATGAGATCATAGGTATTGATCCAAAAAATTTTCAACATTAGATATATATCAATCTAGTAGTAAAACCAAAATTCCAACCCCAAGGAAGGCTTAATCCCAAAATGAAAGAAGTAGTTAAGCAAGATTTGGAGAAATTATTGAAGGCAAGCTTTATCTATCCTATAGCAGATAGTGAATGGGCTAGTCCTTTAGTAATTGTTCCAAAGAAAGGGTGCAAGTGGCAAGTGTGCATTGATTTCTAATTGTTGAATGATACCACATTCAAGTATTACTTTCCTTTGTCATTTGTTGACTAGGTCTTGGTTACTATCGTAGAACACAAGTACTATAGTTTTTTGGAGGGGTACAATGAACACAATTATATTTTCATTACACCCAAGGACCAGGAGAAAACAATGTTCACTAGTCCATGGGAAACACCTGCCTACAAAAAAATGCCATTTGGTCTTTGTAATGTGCCTACCACATTCTAGAGACTTGTACTTAGTATCTTATAAAAGTAAATAGGAAATGAAGTTGAAGTATTCATGCATAATTTTTCAACATATGGGCTAGATTTTAAGCAAGAACTGGACCAATTAGTGCAAGTATTGAAGTGATGCGTAGAAAAAAATCTAAAGCTCAATTGGTAGAAAAGCCATCTCATGGTTTAGAATGGGATCGTATTGGGACATAAAGTTTATCAAAAAGGAATAGAAGTAGATCTTAAAAAGATAAGCATAGTACAAAACATCACTTAGTAGCCATAGATAGTGGAAGATGTTAGATCATTCCTAGGCCATATGGGATATGATTGAAGGCTCAAAGAAAATTTATCCAAGATTGTAAAATTATTAGTAGAACTGATGATGAAGGATATACCCTTTAAATGAACAAAGACTTGTGAAAAGGCATTTGAAACCTTGAAATAGAAACTGATCAAGATACCAATCCTTCAAGCTTCAAATTGGTCCAGGCCTTTTCATATTATGAAAGATGCTTTCAATTATGCACTTGGTGCAACATTGACATGGTTAGATGATTAGAGAAAACTTTACTATAGACACTATGCTAGGAGAAGCATCACTAGAGCACAACTGAACTACACCACAATAGAAAAAGACCTTATGGTCATGATGTATGCACTTGAGAAATTTTGACACTATGTGCTTAGGTACCAAATTTATGTTCATACTTATCATAGTGCAATCCATTTTCTCATGAACAAGCTATCAATTAGTCCTAAAGTGATTAGATGGCTTACAAATTTGCTAGAATTTGACATCACAATGATTGATAGAAAGGGCATTAAAAATGTTGTTGCTTGATGAATAGTAAATTAGCTGCAACAAATAGGCCTCATTGACTAGGCCCCATCGATGCATGATTTGATGCATTAATATGGCCCCATTGATGTAGTGTTTGTTTTTTCTTATAAATACACACTCACCTGTTGTATTTATGGAAATCTCTGTCATAGTGTAGTAGAGCTCTTGTAGTTTTTCTTTCTAGAGTTAGAATATTTTTTCAAGTGCCTACAATGGGAGTCATCAAGTGTATGGATCTTTATTCGAGCACTATTGTACCTAAGCATGGTAGCATGTGTGGTAATAAATATGAGCGTTTTGATAAACCTTGTAGCACTTTGGCTAGATTAAACATTTTCTTCATACATTTAATGTTTCATGAAATTTCCTTTAATGCTTTAAGTAATTAAGCCAAATTAAGCTAAATTAGGCTAGATTGAATAGCAATTAATCAAGAACATAAGTACAATTGCTTTGAGCATGCACATGATGCTTGGTAATCCCAGTAATGCTTAACGTTTGGCAACCTAGTAGTGTTATATGTGTTCAGGATGTGTATGAAACGTGGAATCATATGCTTATGTTAGGATTAGTTAGACCTTGGTTAGTTAATTAGATTAAATTAGCAATTAAATTACTTCATCCCTTTCATCCTTTATTTTAAGCATTGAAAACATAGAATAGAAAAATAATAAAAATCATATGCCTCGATTACACTTAACCATTCCTTAGCATATCACAAGTCTAATTGGGAAGATAATGAATGAATGTTAGGAGAAGTTTACTTCCTAGAGGCTAGTGTACTAGAAGACAAAGTGTCCACAGAATTTGATTAGATCGCATGTGAATGCTTAGTGATTCATATGTTTGAGCATAGAAGTACTTGCCACTCATCATTGGTGTTATTGCTAGAGACTCTTTTTGTTTGAAACGTGTACTATCTAGGCATTGTGAAAATCATTAACATCATTGGATGAATCCTAAGGTCAAAATCATTCTAAAAATAAATGTAATACTTGAAGCACATTGAAATTTTATTCTAATTGCAAAATGTCTTCTTCTCAAAAGTGCAATGATACCAAACTGCTAGTGCCTCAAGAATTTAGAATGGTATATACTCATCTAGATGAAAATGTACCTGACTTCACCTTCATCTTGCATTAGGATGAACAATTACAGTGGTGAGATATGAAGGGCAACATTGTAATGCCTCTTGATTGGTTTGTGTCCAACATGCTACTTCAAACTCTTAGGAAGTTGGGCATCTAGGATCTTCAAGAAAAATGCGTTGTGCATGACCATGAGTACTAAGACTACCATTCCACTAAAACACAATGTAAGAGAGATCAACACTATGAGAAGCACCATGAGGCTTTAAAGGAAAAACAATTTGCCAATCACTCTTTCCTACTCAAGAAAAAAAACAATGAGAATCCTCCCTCTAGGAGTTCTCAATATGAAGATTCTCTAGCCCTTGATATTGGTGATGGAGGCTTGAACTTGAATTTTTGATCCACTATCAATAATCCAGGTTCAGGAAAAATTGGGAGTCAAATTAGGGGTTTAGGCAAGCATCAAGATGATAAGAAAGTTGAAGAACGTGGCTATGACCAGCATAGAGGAGGTGGTAAGCACCATGATGATGGTAGTTCTTCTTCTTCATCATCCTCTTTATTTGCATCTTCTTCTTCCTCTTCTTGTTCTAACAAATGCCACAAAAAGGACAACTATGATGAAGGTGAACAGTAGAACAATAATGATCGCTAGGTCCACCATGAATGAATGGGTAGTAGAAAAAATCATAGGAATCATAAAAATAATGATGATGATGAACCTTTGCTAGCAACTTGGAGTAGGCTAAATCTTACAAAGGTAGTGAAAATTCCAACCAGGCATGTGAATGATAGTCGGATCAAGCAACTTGACATAGACAATATCCCTAGATTTGAGGGAGGATATAACTCTAATCCATAAATAATATTTAAGCCTTTCATGATGCCTATGCCTTATAGAATATTAAAAATTATTTGTAGAAATTAAATCTATTTCCCAAGATACTCATCAAGGAAGTAGAAAGTTGGTATTGGTCCTTGGAACTAGAATCCATCTGCAGTTGGAGTACAATGCTAGAGCTATTTAATGACAAATATCAAACATACTCCCGAGTGTCTAATATGAGAATGTAGATCTAAGGATGAAAGAAAGGAACACATAAACATTGGATGCCACAATGGGTAGACACTATTCTCTCATACACCAATTCCCTAGCCATGGTTATTTTACTATCAATAATCCAGGTTCAAGCAAAATTGGGAGTCAAGGTAAGGGCTCAGGCAAGCATCAAGATGATAAGAAAGTTGAAGAACCTGGTTGTGACAAGCATAGAGGAGGTAGTAAGCACCATGATGATGGTAGTTCTCCTTCTTCTTCATCCTCTTTATCTACATCTTCTTCTTCCTCTTCTTGTTCTAATAGATGCCATAGAAAGAACAACTATGATGAAGGTGAACAGTGGAACAATAATGATTGCTAGGCCCACCATGAATGAAGGGGTAGTAGAAAACAATAGAGGCTTCATCGAAATAATGATGATGATGAACCTTTGCTGGAAACTTGGAGCAAGCTAAATATTATAAAGGTAGTAAAGATTTCAACTAGGCATGTGAATGATAGTCAAATCAAGCAACTTAACATGAACAATATCCCTAGATTTGAGGGAGGATATAACTCTAATCCATAAATAATCTTTAACCCTTTCATGATGCCTATGCCTTATAGAATATTGAAAATGATTTGCAAAAATTAAAGCTATTTCCCAAGACATTCATCAAGGAAGTAGAAAGTTGGTATTGGTCCTTGGAGCTAGAATTCATCTGCAAGTGGATTACAATGCAAGAGTTGTTTAATGATAAATATCAAACATACTCCTGAGTGTCTAATCTAAGAATGTAGATCTAAGGATGGAAGCAAGGAATACATGAACCCTTAGATGCTACCATGGGTAGACATTATTCTCTCATACACCAATGCCCTAGCCATGGTTATTCTTAGAGGGAATGACTTTGTCACATCATAGATAGACTTAGATAAAAAATGAGAAGAACTCTTGGGATCTATGCCCAAGGAAGACTATAAAAACTTAGAGCTCATTAAATCCAATGGTTGATAGAGTAGGTAGCAACAGAAGAAGGAGATCTGAGAAAATAGAAAATTGCTGAGGTGTATAACTGGGATCCTTCCATCAGAAAAAGGGAGGTTTGATTTTGCAACAATGAAAAGGAGGCACCACTTGATGAGGTGATGCAGTAAAAAAATTTTCTAATTTAAAAATCTATTTTTGAAATATTGGCCAAGGTTAAGAAATGATGGGACTCTTACGATGAAAAATTTTAAATTGCTATGAAAATTCCATAAGAATCCAAAGAACAAAGTAGTAATCATGACCACAAGAGAAGGAAAGAAGTTGAATGTGCCTACCAAAGTGGTAAGGGCAAGGTTGTGGTAGTAGAAGAGGTTTTGGAGTTAGAATCAGATGATGACAATTGGTGTGACATCTACCAGTATGAACATCCTAAGGGATGTTTCTTTGTTGTCTCACACTTACAAAAATTTGGGATGTATGCTTCGATTCCTAGACTAGCAAGAAGGTAAGCATCCAGAAGATTGCCTTATCCTCAAGACAATCCAAGGCAATTCCACTATCAACAACAAGCTTATTATCCAAGTGGAGCTCCAATTGTATGAGCAACATTAGCAGTGGCAACATTCACAGTTGTGGGGGATGCCACCACCAAGGAAATAGTACCCTTACAAGAAGCCAAATCTATATGGGTACTATGTTTAGTAATCAATGTATTCATGTGACTCTTCTAGTCATGGTTCTTTTCAACATCACTACTACCCTCTAGAGTATTATAAAACTCATTCTCCATCTGCTATATGGGAAACCCCATATTCCTATCATCCTCATCCTTCAGCACATGCACCTCCACCCTTCATCCAATTACCACCTTCTTCATTCATGCAGGATGAGCTTTCAACCTAGCCATAACAACATAATGCTACTAGGGCCATGAACTTATACCTAGCTCCTCAGTTGAGTGGTTTAGAACCAAGATCTCATAAAAGACCATTCTTTTGAATTAATAACCCTACTAAATCCTCACTTACTTATGTGGCTAGTCACCCTGTATCTCCTTCATCCTCTACATCCATTCCTTTCAAGAGCTCTTTAGACTAGATGCCTCCCAAAATCTAGAAAATTATGTTAACCCATACTATAGTTGATTGGATCAAGGCTGGCAACCTTCTTAGGAAATGAGCTAATCATAGAAGTCCTCTCATCTATTTTTAGATTCCTAGGAATGAGCTATGCAAAGCTCTTCTTGACTTAAGTTCTAGAGTTAATATGATTTCTCATGAAAAGTACAATGGCTAGAATCCACCTCCTCTCAAGAAGAGTAACATCTATTTAGAACTAGTAGATTATTCTATCACTATTCTTTTGGGACTAGTGAAGGACATTGTGACCACTATCTATGGGTGGTTGTGTCATGCCAATTTCCTAATGATCAAAGTTGACAACTACAAGGGGGACTTCCTAATCATTATGGGAAGGGCTTGGTTGAACACTAGTAATGCATGAATGGAAGTCAGAGATCTATTTCTAAAAATTTCCAAGGAGAATGAATTTGGAAAGATTGAGAAGAAGAGATTTTTATGCATTGAGTATAGTGATACCGGGTGCAACTATGTGCAAAAAATTTGGTATGTTAAGAGCACATCTGTCAAAGCATATATATATTATCCAAATGGATATAAAATGTAAAGGTGCCTATACATAGTAGCCACGAAACAAGAGTGTACCTAGTGGCTAACTACTAATTCTAAAAGCAACACACTTTGCATGGAACCTACTAAGAGTCTAATATGTTCCTATGTTGAAGACATGAATGAATTGGAACAAGTTCATCACCAACTCTCTAATGATGCAAATGATGATGCCTAGTAGGGAGAGTTAATAATCATCAATGTCAATCTTGCTCCTGAATAGAAACAAATGTTGTTATAGGTGGTTAACAAATGGTCAACAACCTTTTCTTTGTCATATCCTAAACTCATAGGGATTGATCCTAGGGTATGCCATCATCGTATCTACACTAATTCAACCATGAAGGCAAAGAGGCAACTGCAGTAGTGGTTGAACCCTAAATTGAAGTAGATCATCAAAGAGAAAATTTAACAACTCCTCAAGGTAGGATTTATCTATCCTATTAAAAATAGTAAGTGGGTTATCCCACTCATGATTGTGCCAAAGAAAGGTAGCAAGTGGCATGTATCCATGAACTTTCAACTATTAAATATGGCAACATTCAAAGATCACTTTCCATTTCCATTTGTGGATCAAGTGTTGGAAACTATATCTGGGCATTGCTATTATAGCCTTTTGGATGGTTATAGTGGCTATAACCAAATCTAGATCACACCAAAGAATTAGGAAAAAAAACATTCATGAGTCCTTGGGGGACTTTTGCATATCAAAAGATGCCTTTTGGTCTATGCAATGCTCTTGCAACATTCCAATGCTTGGTCCTAAGCATTTTCTAGTAATAAATTGGTTATGGGATGGAATTATTGATGGATGACTTCTACACCTATGGTGCCACATTTGAGCAAGCCTTAGAACACCTTATGCAAGTGCTTAAAAGGTGTGTAAAGATGAATCTTCTGTTCAATTGGTAGAATAGCCATGTAATGGTTTAGGAGGGCATTGTACTAGGGCATAGAATTTCATAGGCAAGGACTAAGGTGGACCCTAAAAAGATAATGGTCATTGATGAGATGTGATTTGATAGGCCTTGACTTCAGATACATGATGTTGGGACTCCAACATTGTGTATCCAATGTTGGGACTCCAACGTCATGTATCCGATGTTGGGGCTAATAAGTGACGTCAGATACGCAACATTGCCTCATCTAGGCCTCACCTATAAATATTGTACTTGGGCTTCTAGATGAGATAGTTCTTAGCTTAGATCTTAGAAATAGTTAGTTTTTAGCTTTTTTTCTTTTAAGTCTATTATTCCCAGTGCATGCTTGCAGTGTGATGTTTGTAACCATACAACACCTTTTTCTGAGTGTGATGTACTTAAACACATTACATGACTAGTAATAAAGATCAAGATTACTTCTATCATTGTAGCATCCACTTAGATTAATATTTTTTTTAATTATTTAATGCTTTCTTTAGTTAAACATTTTCATTTATTTTTATTTAGTCTTCTTTTTGTTAAGAGGAATGTATACACCTTAATCACGAGCATTTAATTGTAAATACTTGGTGGCCCAAAGATGTATCATTTGGCACAACCAATGATGTACGCTTGGTAATCCTAGAAGTAGCTTAACAAAGTTCAAGACATGTATAGATGATTAAGAGTGGATACATCACCATAGGCTAACTTTGAATTTATTTTCCATTATTCATTAATTAATCAATTTATCTCTTTTCATCACTAAGAGTAGCATAGAATTAAAAAACATCATATACATCACTTTGGACTAAACCATACATGAAAAAGCTACCACTAGTACAAGTGGGAAGACAACAAACTATGATTAAAAAACATGATGATCTAGATGCCATAACTAGTTCCATCCATAGAATTCGACTAGATCATGCATAAACAATTGTGATCCATATGGTTGAGCATAGGAGTACCTCATCACTCATCATTGGCACCATTGTTGAGGATGGTGTTAATTATCTAGATTAGTTATATTATACAAGATCATTGTAAAAGAATTAACAATATATCTTTTAGGAGCTATTGAATCACACACATCATAAATCAAGAACAATGTCTCTCTCACACAAAAGTAACTATGCACTGTATAGCGGACACATTCATTGGAGAACTAGAAAGATATACGATGAAGAAGATTGGAGTGATCAATCCCATGTAGGGGTTTCTTATAATCGTGACCATCCTGAAAACACTCAAAGACTACATTCACCTAAGGAAAACAATCATGGAGGAGATGATGAAGGTCCTAAACTAGGGAAGTCCTCAAGGCCTAAGACCTCCTCAAAACCTAGAAACGATAAACCAATGGACCCCAAGGAACACCATAGAAGCCATGGCAATTCTTCTAGTTCCTCATCTTCCTCTTCCCCTTCAACATCTAGTTCTAATGAAGATGAATGTACTTATAGAGGTAGAGATCCATTAAAGGGTTGGACTAAAAACTAGAATCAAACCCATGGGAAAATTCAAAGAAGTCACCATGAACATAGAAATTTCCTTCACAATTTGTTTATGATAATGAACCCCTATTAGCCACTAAGAGCCCAATGCATATCATAGATACCATTAAGATATCTTGTAGGTCGTAAAAAGATTTAACTACCTAAGCTTGACATGAATAATATTTCAGAATTTGTAGGAGACTATGATTCAGATTCGCAACATGATTTACAAGCCTTCCATGATGCCTATGATAACTATAACATTGAAAGTAAGTGGAAAAATATTAAGCTCTTTCCTAGGACACTAGTTGATAGAGCCAAAGCGTGGTATCAATCATTGAGACCAAATTCAATCTGACGATGGTCTACAATGTTCAAACTTTTCAACAAGAAATACCAAACCTATAAGAGTGTCTAATATGAGGAGACAAATCCAAGAGTGGAAATAAGAACAACATGAACCCTTGGAAATTACCTTAGATAGATATTATGCCTTACTAAATCGATGCCCAAGCCATGGTTTCTTTGAGGAAGAGTAACTTTACCACATCATAGATGGGCTTCACAATGAAACAAGGGTGACCCTTAGGATGTATGTCCCAAGGAAATTATATGAGCTTCAAGCCCATAAAATCAAAGAGATAATAGAGCATATGGCAAAAGAGGAAGGAGAAATGTGCAAATGGAAGAATGTTGAGAAATCTCAATGGGATCCAACTCTTCAATCGAAGGAGGTCCAAATTTATGGTAAGGAAAATGAAACTACCATTGATAAGGTGATTTTGCAACAAAATTTTCTGATAGAGGAGTCTATTGATGATCTAGAAGCAAAATTAAATAGGATGTCTAAATGGATCAATGAAAACATCACAAATCTTGTTGAGATGGTTGTGGAGAAGATTCTGCAACATACGCCAAGTGAACATAATAAGCAGAGGACATAGAACCAAGAAACAGTCAAGAACACTTTTCGGTAGACAAGAAAGGGAGTGGACAAAAGTAAGGCTAAAGACTTCATGACATACGAAGATGATGGATGTGACCTATGCATATATGACCATCTAAAGGGCCAATGCACCATATTGTTGCATCTATAGGAGTATTAGTCATGTGGCTTAAATCTGAAATTTGTACAAAAGCACATGCCTGGAAGATTTCCTCTCAGACAAGGTAATTATAGATAGTCTTGCAATTGATTATACCATCCTAGTAGGACTTATTACTATCCTCAACATCCTCAACCATAGTGGCAACAACCATAGTTGTGGGGGAGGCCACCACCAAATTAGCCACACCCATTGAAACCTCATGGGTATTATGTTCAACATCTTGTTTCTCCAACCAGTTTAGGGTCCTTCACTTCAAATTTCCACTACCAATCTTTTAAATACCATCAATACATGACATCCCCTGAAGGATCACCACCTTCTGCCTCTTACCATCCAACTCACCATCAATATTCTCATCATCCATCTCTTTATACATCATCACCAAGGACATAAGAATGTTTTACATTGCCATATCAACAAACAAGTGCCACTTATGCTACAAATGTGCAAAGACATGTGGATACTAGTGGGTCCCAACTACAACATCAGAAATGTCCCTTCTAGAGGAAAGGCTATAATCTGAGGCAAACTTTGCATGGACCCACCACATCATCTGAGCTAGCATAAGGCTGGGTGCACCACCTTCCTTGTCTAAACCAATGTCCTCTAATCATACACAAGGGAAATCATCTATTCATACTCAAACCCCACATCCAACTAACGAATCTACAAACATGGGAAGACAAATGAATCCATGCATACCATCTCATATTCAAGGGTGCAATAGTGGGCCAATCATCCATAACCTTAACACGCCTCATATCCTAACCCACCATACATAAAACAATCAGGTGTGTGACCAAAAATTTTTCTACCCAACCGCCCCACCTCCAACAGGCACCCAATGGATAAGGCATGAATAGTTCCCAATGTTTCATACATGCATGAATCCTTTTCATCCACTTATTAATCCTAGCCATGACCAAATGTTCAGTCATGGGGATTACTCCCCATTCTAATATTTAGTATTTTAAGCACTTTTTATCTTTTTTTTCCCAATTTTTTATCATTTTCCTATTCTTTCTACCTTTTCTACATTTTCTAGTTGTTTTAATTTTCCTTGTATGTAATTTCACTGTTGATCATGTTGCCCATAGAGGTGAGGTTTTTTTCTCTATGTTGTCAAATCATAAAGGACTAATTATTTGGACATTGAGACTATGACATCCATTCATCCATTTCATTAATAAGAGGTTCTTTCTCTAGTCATAATGGTAATTTTTTAATCATCCAAACTCTACATAACATCATAACCATTTTTTCTAGATAGAAGAGTGTAGAACCAAGATGGAATGTAAAGGGTGTGACATCAAAGGGATTTGTGGATTCCCTTTGGCTACTTTTGCATGTTCTATCATGTTGATGAGGTTGTAACCATATCCTTGTAGATCTAACGAAAACTGGGAGTAAGATCAACTTTAACCAATAATGAATAAACTTCTACAGGTCCCACTAGAAAGACATGTACCCATGCTTAAAGGTTGGTGACTTCTCAAAACCACAAAAAAATAATAATTATGCCATAATAACGCTCCTCCCTTGGACAAAACACCAAGTGATGATACTCCTTGTAACTTTGATAGTCTTATGGTTGTTTGTCAATGGGATGAAATAATGTAGTGTCACTGAAGGTGGTTCGAACTTGTTTGAATCTTGGAAGGTAGGACACATGGTTATCTAACCATTAATAACACAAAAGGTTTCATTACAACCATAGTACAACACCTCATGTCTCGATTTCTGCAATCCCTTCTTCGGTCCATTCCATCTCATTGTTTGAATGTTCATAACTTGTGGTTTTGTGTAACATGGAGTACTTATCTCAATTTGGTGGTTTTAACATGTGCATTTTGTTTCACAAGTATGTGTTGCATTCAACTCCTCTAGTACCTATAGACATTTAAGGTGCGGTTACACAAGGTCATCATAGGCTAGAGCCTACTTTGGGGAGGATTCACTTGTGTAACTTTTGTGACTCATACTTGCTAAATAGGACAACATCATTTTTCACCTTCCATGCACTCCAATTGTTATATTTTACTGTTTCCCTTATCATGAACATACTCTATCCTACCATCAAGCTCTCAATGCCTTTTTTCTTGCTCATTCTTTTACTTTTACCATTGAAGACTTCACCCTATCCTACCTTCGTTACCTCCAATTAACTTTTCCACTTACCCAAACTACAAAATTTAACTTTTAACCTTCCAATCAAACCCAAAGCTTCAGTTTGCATACCATTTGGCCCCATAAAACTTAGAATTTCTGGACCTTAACATTGTGTACCTGACATTGGTTTTGACCTAACATTATGTACACGACGTCTTGTACTCGACATCGGGTTTGAAAAAAAGTATATATAGTGGACCCCTATGCAACATGAACATCATTTCTCTTATTTGTTACTGGGGAAGTTGTTGAAATTTTTTCTTGTGACTTAGAGCTTTGCTCCTCCATCTCCCACTTGCGATATCTAGCTTTCTAACACTATGATTTCTGTATTGTTTGAATCTATCTAAACCTAGAGTGTTCAACTTAGT
>MNCI01011132.1:218306-247596 GCA_015680685.1 Gnetum montanum | reverse complement strand
TATTTCCTAGAAGGTATTCTAAGGGTAAAAATGTTAAAAACCATAGGACATATAACAAAAAATCATTAACAATAACACTAGAAATCCAATTTTTCTAACCCTCAGGCCTTAAACCATTATTTTAAACCACATATAATGAAAAAGAAACTAGATGTGTTGGGTCATAGAAGAGATATATACTTTTTGGAGGATTTTTCTTGAAAATTTTCTTAACCCTACAACCATATGCATAATTAGCTTAATGAACTAAGGTTATGAGTAAGGCATGAGTTGATAGATGATAATAAACATCATCTTGGTAACACTTGGTTTTCGTTGATTGTAGATGGCCCCAAAAAGAGGTGCCCAGGGTGAAACCTCATAGAGAGCCACTAAGTGTCCACGTGATAACTATAGTCAACAAGGAGAACAAGCTGAACATGCTAAATGGGAAGCCTAATATTTTAGTATACATCAAAAGGCCCTTGCTACTGAGTAATCAGCCTAAGGTGAGGCAGTAGAAGTACCAGCTCTTGAATAGGGACAATGTCTCACATTGCCCCTTAACTATCTTGCTACCATTTTGAAAAAGCCAAAATTGGCCTTGGTCATTGTGGAAATGAACTTTGGTTCCTTCATGCAATTCACTTTTGAAGCGATGCAGATGCAACCGAAAGTGTTTCCATTGTGGCCAATCCTATTTGACAGTGGCGAATGATACCTGGGAGAAATCTATGAATTCTAGCACATAAGGAAAAGGGTACCATTGTGAATATCTATGAGGTGAATGTCTCTTATGTAGTCAAAGATGTAGCTATAGCTCTCAATCTTCCTAATGAAGGGGCCAAGCTTGCTCACCTATCTACCAAATCTAACCCCGAAACAAAGAGATTGTGGTTGAAGTAGGTATACAAAAAAGAAGATAAATCATACCATGAGTTGACCTTGGAAGAGAGAACTTACTTTAAGATTAGGACATACCACCTATTTTCCACCAAAGGGCTCAATCACATTTCCACTTATGTAGCTAAGGGAATTTCCATTTTAATTGGAAAATTTTTAGTTAACTTCCTTAATACTATTTCACAGAAATCCAACTGTGGTTTGAAGAAATGAAGTCAAGGAGACCAACACTATTGTTTCCTATCTAATTAGAAAGCTATGTAAGCATGTGGGAATCTTAGAATATACCAATGATATCCTTGAGAAGGCTTAACATGCCTCTTTTGTAGAGCTCATCAAAATCACAACACCAAGAAAAGATTCTGATGAGGAGAAGGAAGCTAAAAAGGAGGTAGAACCAATAACTAAAATGCAACAAGAGCCTGATTAGTTCCTACAAATACAAGCTCCGCCATCACCACTACAATATTATAGATTTCCAATGAACCACTTGTAAAGAATCACTAAGATTGTTAGCTGGGAAAGCAAGGATGAGGCCAATCTCTTCTAGGTTATTGATGACACCATATGACCTACCATATCAGTTGATCCAACCAAGGGGAAGATCTTGATTAAGTCAAGAAGAAGGGAATCCCAATGGTCACATAGGATTTCTAGAAATACTACATCCTTTTAGGTCACTTTGGAGACTAGAGAAGGCATCATAGTTTTGGTGCTACAACACAAGGATGTAGCAGACATAGTAGAGGTGATCACTAATCACATCAAGGAATCATTTAATGTTCTTATTGTGCCTCTAATCAATCTAGCAAGTACAAGAGATGAAAAAATGCTAGCTAGGACCTCAATGAATCCTACAATGCATGAGGATGTACTTGATCATTTGTTGCAGATAGGTCAAGTGATGATCACTCTATTTGACATCCCCAATGATGTCACTACTGCACAATTAGACCTCATCAGTACAAAAGGAAATTTGATCATGGCTAGGGTCAAGGTAAAGCATGCATAAGCTAAGGTGCAAGAACTGCATGAAGAGTTGGCTACCCTGCACAATGAATGATGGGATCCTACCCATTTCATCACACCAGACAAATTGGAGCAGTTTCGGATAGAGGAGCTTAAGAACTAAAGAAGCTACAGAGTAAGAAAAGGAGATGGTGGTCTCAAACACTTCCACTGGAGATGCATGAACTCATGCACATAAGAAGGCATTGACCATTATTCAAGACAAAAATAAGTAGCTCACTAAAGAGAATGCTTGGTTAACCATAGTGGAAAAGCAAAGAGAACATCTTGGAAGAGAGTGTCCACTAGTTGAGAGAACAATTGATGAGGGTCAACTAGGATATGAGTTGATTGGCTTGAGAAAATATAACCCTCTCTATGGAGGAGGTACATACTATTCATCAAAAGACAGCAATTGAGATCAATGCATGGAAAAATAAGGTCAAGAAACTTGAGAAGTTAAAAGAACACTTTTGGAACTAGGTTGGCATGCACAAGGAAATTAATGAGAAAGAAATCAAGATGGCCAAGGCTCACATCAACTCCTTGGTAGCACAAAATTCTGAAAGAAAAGCCATTTTGGATAGTTATGCCATGGTCCAACAAGTAGAAGTTAAAAATAAGGACTTGCAAATAGAAGATTTAAAGGAATACATGGTGTTGGCTAACCTTAGATATGTCAACCTTTCCATGTTAACAGTAGTTCATCCTTGAAGTGAGTTGGAGAAGTAAGTGGTAACCACTTACACTCTATATGAGAATGATTTTACAGATCAAAAGGATGCTTTGCAAAAGTTACAAGTGGCAAACTCAAAATTAGAGGTGGTCAAATCTAGCTAGGAGGGATAGAAAAATGTATCCTCAAACCTAGCTCAAAGATTGATAAACTACCATGAACTAAGGGATAAAGCTAGGGCCTTTAAGGAGGAATGACGGTAGTTCATGGCATGGTACGTCAAGGCAAATCAAATGTTTCTACTATTGCCATGTCCTTGAAAGGTATCAATGCTAGCACACATCGGCACAATAGCTTGGATGGTGCATGACCCAAGGATAGAGGAAAAAATATTGCAATCATTGCTCAACTATTACAAATTCCAACAGCTTGAAAACAAAGGGAAGTGACCAATGGAAGAGCCACCACCTCTGGGCACTACATGAGCCTTTCAATCTTGTTTTGTTTTATCTTATTTTGTAACAATATGTTCCATTTTTGTATTGAACGATTGCAACATGTGAAGAGTTAGTTATTTTTTCCATTGTTGGAGTCATTCAATAATCCCATACCTACCTAATATTTTCTAAAGTGCTTGTTCCTCATTTTTTTTAACTCAAGGATGAGTTTTCATTTAATCATGGGGATATGATGAGATGTGATTTGATGGGCCCTAACATTAGATACATGATGTTAGGAATTCAACATCAAGGCTAAAAAGTGATGTTGGATACGTAATGTCACCTCATCTAGACCTCACCTACAAGTACTATACTTAGGCTTTTAGATGAGATAGTTCTTAGCTTAGATCTTAGAAATAGTTAGTTTTTAGCTTCTTTTCTTTTAAGTTTGTTATTCCTAGTGCATGCCTACAGTGTGATGTTTGTAACCAGATGACACCTTTGTTAGAGTGTGATGTACTTGGACATGTTACATGACTAGCAATAAAGATCGAGATTACTTCCATCATTATAGCATCCACTTAGATTAATATTGTTGTTTTAATTAGTTAATGAATTTTTTAGTTAAACATTTTCATTTATTGTTATTTACTCTTCCTGTTGTTAAGAAAAATGTGTATGCCTTAATTACAAGCATTTAGGTGTAAATACTTGGTTAGCCAGAGGTGTAATTTTTGGCAAAACTAGTGATGTATACTTGGTAATCCTAGAAGTAGCTCCATGAAGTCCAAGACATGTACGGATGATTAAGAGTAGATACCATCACCATAGGCTAACTTAGACTTTATTTTCCATTATTCATTAGTTAATCAATTTATCTCTTTTCATCACTAGGAGTAGCATAGAATTAGGAAACATCATATGCTTCACTTTGGACTAAACCATACATGACAAAGCTACCACTAGTCCAAGTTGGAAGATAGCGAATTTTAATCAAAGAATAATGATCTAGATGCCACAACTAGTTCCATTTCTAGTATTTGACTGAATCATGTGTGAACGCTTGTGATTCGTATGGTTGAGCGTAGGGGCACCTTGTCGTTCATCAATCATCTAAGAAATAACTAGTCAACAAAAAATAGCTAAATATGTCTAGTCATTTCTTAGATACATTGCCTACTACTAATGTTTTATAGAGAATTTCTCTAAGATCACAAAATCGTTGGTCAAGCTTACAAAGAAAGATGCTCCATACATCTAGACTAAGCAATGCAAAAATGCATTCCATAGCCTCAAGTAAAGGCTCATAGAGACTTCAATTCTACAACCACTTGATTTATCTAGACCATATCAAAGAAGGAGAGATGCATCAAATTATTCCTTGGGAACCATGCTTATGTAGTTAGACAACAAGAAACATCCATATTACATCGTCGAAGCATTGTGGATGCACAGCTAAATTACACCGCAATGGAGAAAGAACTAATGGTAGTGGTGTATGATATAAAGAAGTGTAGGCACTATGTGCTTGGATATGAAGTGTTTGTGCACACTGATCATAGTGCCATTCACTTCTTCATGAACAAGCAAATGGTAAGCCCTCGTATCATGTAGTGGATGGTGATCATGCAGGAGTCTGATCTCACCATGATAGATCGAAAAGGAATTGAGAATGTGGTCGCTGATCACTTGTCTTGATTACTATGGGATAAAAAAAAGGAGGAGAGCTTACTCTTTGATGAATTTCCTAATGAACTTCTCTTTACTGATGCAATAAATGAACTAGTGCCTGACGAACCAAAATGGTATGATGGCATCCTTACTAATCTTCTCACTCAAGAGATACCACAAGATTTGGACCATAGGAAGAAATAATAGTTTCTTTATCAGGCTAAACACTTCATGGAAATCAATAGACACCTTTACAAGGTGTGTGTCTCAACAAACAACTAGAAATCAACCTAGAGATACGATTCTCTACTAGAACCCCACACATGTACCTTAATGAACTAAGTTCTAAAAATTGTGGGAAGTGAATTATATCATTTATGAAACCTTTCCTTCTAAGGCCATGTTGATGTACAAACCTGAGAGCTGAGATAAAAAGTAGTTGGTCAACACACAACAAGTCAAACCTTTCGACGAGCCTAAGCAAGCCAATAGAAGTCAATGGATGGATGACCTTGCTCAATTTTTTAGACCTCCTCCTTTCAACTTAGTCATGGGGGAGATGGTCATTTGTGCTAACCATTTATAGTGGCTCCTTAATTTTTTCTAATTTTTTATTTTAGAAATTTTTTTATTTTACACTTTCTTTGTTTTTATACCATTTTTTGTTTCACACTTTGTTATTTTTTCCAAATTTTTGTTTGATAACATCATTTGTATGTTTTATTTATCTTGAATATTTTACAATTTCTTTTATATTTTTTCTTATTTTAGTGTGAATTTTCCTCATCTTCTAATAAAAAGTTCTTTATTACCAAAGGGACACAATGGTATTGTAGTTGTTTGTTAATAATGGTTTGTACTTAACATTTTTGATTGCTAATGTCTAGTTTTTATTTTTGAAATTTGATGACTAATAACTAAGACTGGTTTCTTTTTCATGGAATTGGTAGTGAGTCCAGATCATCCACCCATCCACAAACTCTATGGGTTTTCTTGTTTTGGAAACATGAGGTCCCTTTTCATTAATATAATCTTAACAAACTTGTGAACTTAGTAGTCTCCAAGCATGGAAAGGATTCAAAGGTTTCAAAAGGATGTGACTTCAAGGAGATTTAAAGCTTTTTGTACCTCCCTACTTTCTTGAGTGCATGTGCATTTTTTTGGATTTCTTACTATTCCATGTCAACTAATAATAGGAAGTTGAATAAGTCTTTGCATGGTGTGGTTCCCATCCAAAAATTTCAAAAGAAAAAACATGTTGGGAATTGAAAGCACACCCCTTAGACAAAATAAATAGGCTACAAGTATTGGTTATGGGACTAAAAAGACATGTTACCCATGCCTGAAGGTCCGCTCTAACTAAGGTCCTTTCTAACTTTCTACTTCTTTTGTCTTCTCAAATAAGGAATGGTGGTTGTCTGTGGGAGAATTCTTATGTCTCAATGGGGTGGACCAGTTCTAGAGTGGAAATGTGAATTTACTGAAAGTGGTTGATTTTTGTTTGGACTAAAGTTGGACTCTATTAGGTCATTTAACCATGGATTAGACAAGGGACTTTATGTGACCAGGACTAGGAACTCCATTCCACTCTCTTTATCATCCACTAATGCTTTCATAACTTACCTCACTACCAATTATCCATGTTTTCACCCAATGTCTTAGTTTGATGTGTCAAAATTCATAAACAAAATCTTTGGGTTTGGTCCTTAACTTTTCACAATCATTAATCAACTATGGGATCCACAGACTCCTTAGTTGAGGTTATGCAAGAGTGAAAAGGGCATGTGCCACAATGGGGAGGATCTACTGGTATATATCGTGGTTTGATTAGTTAAGTTCCTCACCCTTAGATGTTTTTGCAATTAAATCTTTTATGCACCCCATCATGCATCCAACTGTACACTCTTTAAGGAATTTTTCTTCATCAAATGTCATTCTCAAATCATTTCTTAATTTCTGAACTTCAAAACCCTCTTATACTATTTTCATCATGTTTATGGATTTTTGGGCTTTCAATTAAGCCTCATTTCATGTTAAAAATTCTTGTTTGTAATTATTTTTGACAAAGTCAATAGTGACCAATAGCTATGTCAACTAGGCCCAGTCAATGCAGCTCAAAACTTCTATAAATACTATCAAACACTTAGGAACTTTTGTCATTTTCTTCAAATTGGGAGGGGATTTTTTTGTAATTTTTCAAAGCCTAAAACTTCTAGAGCCCATAACTTTCATATCGTTTGTCCAAATCACTTTGATCTTTGATCTTGTAGTTACCAGAGGTAAGCTCTTAGTTATGGGGGAAATAAATCTTAAGGTTTATAACAAAAATTCTTTAAAATTTTTCTAACTCCCCCAAAGGGTTAATGATTAAAATAATATTAAACCATCAATTTTTGAGAGTTTAACCCTTCCAACAAACTTTACTAAACTTAAAATTAATTATTAATATTAAAATAAGAATAAAATAATAATTGAAATGATCAAATTGGCCAACATCATAACTTAACCAGGTGTAACTTTTTCAAAGAGATAAGGTATTCCAATTATTTCAAGTTACACATTAAATGCTAATCCTTGGTCATGTTGTGATTACAAATGGCACCAAGACCAAAAATGCCTACAGGAAGGAGGACCATTACAATCAAGGGAAAACCAACCTAGAGCTAGAAGGGAACAATAGGAACAATCCTAGGAGCAGGTAGTAGAAACTCATGCAATAGGACCTCTTTGGAAGGAGCCTGAAGTGAATCTATTTGATAGATTCCCAAAGAAGAGGCTATGATTGAACAATCTCAAAGAGGAGAGCTACTAAGGCTTATGCCAAGACTTGAGGTAACATTAACACAAACCTACCTTGATATGATTAAGCTTCATGATGTCCAACTCTCAGTTCTTCAAGAACTAAACTATGGGCCATTCTTAGAAAATTATCCACCAAAAGTCAAGACACAATTGTAAAACTCTCCCATGTGGCCAATCATCACTTCCAATGGGAAGTGGTACATGGGAGATACATATCTATTCTGGAACCATGGGAAGGTATTAGCCACTATGAGAATCAAGGACATTTAGGTATCCTATTTAGCAAAAGGTATTACACAAGCTCTTGGTCTACCTAGTTTGAGAATCCATCTAGTAGAGATCTCCATGCATGTAGACCCCAAGGGAAAAAGGAAGCAGATCTAGCAGTGTTATGGGATTGACTACAAGGATTTTGACATGCTCACACCAATGGAGCACATATATTTTAAGATCATGACTTATCATCTTAATCTGATTGTGAAGCCTAGTAAGGTGATTGCTTTCCCTACTCAAGAATATGCCACTTTGAGTAGGAAATTCCTTATTAACCTTCCATAGTTAATATATCTGGAGATGGAGAAGCACTTTAAGGAAAATGAATGTTGAAGGAAAACTCTACCCTTTCCATGCCTTATCAGAAAACTCTATAAAAGGGTAGGGATAGTTTGCTATGCAAATGATACAATTAGGCATACTCCCATTACCTGCTAGTTTGAGACGATGAAAGATAACACCCTTGCCATCTCCAAAGAAGAGATGTAGCAATCACCACCTTCACCACCTACTCATGAAACAACATCGAAGGCCCGCATAGTGATTGAGCACCTACGTGAAATCCAAGAGTAGCTCTTGTGAGAGTTGGAGTAGCAAGTAGGAACAAGTGGTGGGGATCCATCTATGTACCATCCTGCAATGAGTCATCTCAATGAAGTGGCTTGAATAATTAGTTAGATGGAGGGAGGTGGGTAAATATTCTCAACCCAAAGAACATGGATGCCTACAAGGTTGAATCCTAGTGCTCAAGAGGAATCAGTGTTTCTCTTGCAACAATAGCAATTTCCAAAAATCTTTGGGAATGCTACTACCCTTTTAGTGTGCTTGGAAAAGGGTCAAGATCATTAAAGTATTGAATGAAGCTATGATGTTTGTACCAAATGTTTCTGCACTTAGAGATGTGTAAAAATCCGTAGGAACTATTAGTAGCTAATTGAGTGTAGCCCATCATGAGGAATTACTAGATTGACTAGTGGAAACTAGGCAACTGATTCCAAATATATTTGATTTTCTAGATAATATCACTACAACCTAATAGAGTTTCTTAACATAAAGGGAAAATGCATCACTTTGGAAGGGCAACTCAAAATGTCTCAAGCACAAAACTAACGCTTGGCCATGAAGGTTTCCAAATTAAGAGCCTACTTTGCTGATCTTACACTCCTCAACCCTACATTAATAAGAGATGAAGCTTTTCAATAGCTTCAAGATAGATTTAAATAAGTTGAGGCCAGGATGGTGATGGTCATCTTTGACCAATCCATGGATGAGGCCAAAACATATTTAGTTTAGAAGGACATGGTCCAGACACATCTAGAGAATGAGATGCTAACCACAAAGAATCATCACTTATGTAATGTTGTGAAACATAGCTTCTAGGGCTTTTCAAAATGCTTGAAAGCCTAAAATAGAAACTAATGACATTTTTAGAATTTTAGTAGGTTAGAACAACCATTAGGAGCTTAGATTTCTTTTTCTAATTTTCCTGCATTTTCCAATGAGCTAATAGAACCTATATTTTTTTTCTTCATATTTTTAGCCATCTTAGAATCTTTATTTGGCAATACTTTTATTAGCTTTAGACCTATCTGTAGCTTTGTTAGGTGATTTGAACATCTCCCTACCACCTAGTAATTATTTGTTATACTATATATTATATTTTGATATTTAAATTTTTTGGCTTTTGATTTAACTTAGCAATGTCGATAAAAGTCTTCTTTCTCAAAAGAAAGCTAGATAGTTAGTAACTATCTATTTAGTTTTGGTTTTATTTTGGGTTTAGTGGGTGGTGGTAGAGCCTCTTTTCTATTATCTTATTTTGGATATTTTATTTGGTTATTATTTGTTATTTGATAAATGCACATTTGTATTTTTGGATGCTAACTCTTTGATTGTAATTATGCCTTATGCATAATTGTCTAGCTACCTAATGCCTAAAGCTAAAATTCATAAGGGTATATTTTGAAGCTTATTTTCCCTACTCAGTCTTAGGATAGATTCACCTTATGTTTTCTTTGTGCCTTTCATAGAATTGAATTAGTTATGATGAGGAGAAGTTAGATGAAGAAGTTGATGCTTAGATTCTTATTAGTGTATTTTTAGTTTATTCTTTAAGTTGATAGTTATCAATTATTTTTATTCTAAGATGTAATATTCAACTAGAATTTCTATACTATGTAATTGGTTGTGAGGATTTGTGTTTGTATTTTTCCTATTTTTGGTGTAAGCCTAACTCAATCACAAGCCTTATTTCAGTAACATCAATTATTTTTAGTTATTTGTTTTAAAAGTTTTTACTATTGTTAAAGGGCAATGCCTTTTGATGTTTTTATCATCATATTATGTAATTTTTGTATTTTATTCCACTATATTTTATAATATCCTATTAATGTTATTAATGGCTTGGAAAATAGGGATCCATATAGTTTTATTAGTGAATAGGTTACAGTTTGTACAGATTAGACTAATGTCACTATTTTATGATGTTTTTATTTTTTTGTTCTTAAACATTTTTTAGCTCCTATACACCTATTTTTATGAATGTCTACTACTTTTCTTATTATATTTTCCTTAGCATCTAACATTTTTCTTAATAAGTGCTTTCTATATTTCTATATATGTTTTTTAATTCTTTAAGTAATATCTTTCTAGCCTAAGCTTGGTTAGAAGGATGATGTCCCATTACTTGTATTTTATTAATGTCTATAATTTTATTTTATTTATATTTTTATGCTATTGAATTTTGAAATAATGCAAACATATGGTAAAAGGTCTTGTTAAATAGATATTTGGGGCTTATTTCAATTATTTTTTTCTTTTGTCTTGGAACCCATTCCTGGGTATGTAGGCTTATTCTAATATCTTCTTTGAAACTTAAATCTATTAGTTGATCATTTAAAGTCTCTTGTTTAAAGATGTAACTTGATCTTAGAAATTAGATTGTTACATTATTATTCTTGGAATTACTCAAACCCTATCTTTTGTGCCCAAAACTACTTGACAATGCTACCTCTTTTGGCATCAATTATTTCTCTCTATCTCTCTCTCTCTCTCTCTCTCTCTCTCTCTTGTTCCTCTTGCTTGTAGCCAAACATAATAGCTATTAGCAACTTTTAGATCTAAAACTTGTTATTATGTGATGAATCTTTGTTGATCATTCAAAGAAGTACAAATGTTCTTTCTTTCATCAACCTACTCTTACAACTCAACCCTTATTAGAACTATCTTTTTATGATTTTTTCCTATGTCAAACTAACTTCCTACTTGTTATCTAATCTTGATTTCCTATTTTCTTAATGCAGATAATTGTTGTCTACAATTTTTGCTTTTTGTTTCAACTTTATGTTTCTCATATGTCATATCCTCTCACTAGTGGTGGTGACGATGGTCTCTCCATGTGTTGTCATAGATTTAGGGATTATAATAGAATTTATGCATGCTTTTTCAAGCAACTTAAGCATGATGAAATCTGATAGAAATGGTATCTTAGACAATGATGGCTAGTAAACATCTCAAGTGTGTATGGATGGATTCAATATGTTGGAAACATAGGAAATAATGTTTAGACTACTAATATTGGCTAGTCAATTAAATGACCAAGCATTTTGGAGAGTGTAATTTGGTACTTTACCCATATCACTTATGATTGTTCATGTCATGAATATCAATAGGATTCATTAACACATGATTTTCAAGAAGGTAAATGATAATAGATGTTACTTCATAGTTGTCCTCAAAATTGGCTCATCAACATGTTGTAGCTAATCTCAAATCTTGTATTTAGTAATAGTGGAGAGCCCAAAATAAGTGAAACATAGCTATACCTTAAGATATGTAGTCCAATAAGAACTTTATATAACTCAACATTATCCCTTATAATTAAACCCATGACCTGCAACTTCCAAACGAAGTGTCTTACCTCTAGGTTAACACTGCACTATTGTATTTAATGTGTATTTTGAACCTGAAAGTTAGAAGTATATAGAGTTGTGAGGTAACTAGTCATGTTGGTTAGAGGAACAAACAAAATGGTTAGTTAATAACATATTGATAAGTGTTTAAATAAATTACTCATTATTAAACATGAAATAACAAACATCACTATGACAGTGTAAGCATGAGTTCACAATATCAACCAATATAGACCTTATTTTCAATGTTGAGCTTGATTGAATAAACCAAATTCTTAAGCGTTATAGTGCTATTCTTGAAAAGAACTATATGGCACCACCCAAGAGTCCCGAATTAGCTATAGGAGGGTGGATTGCATATTAATGTTTACATCATTATACAAAACAAAACCAAAAATAAAACCTAAATTTGCTTATGCTCTACTTTACTTTATGTTAATTAGGAATGTAGTTGTAAATCTCAAAAAGCTCACTAAGCATACCCTTCATGAAAGTCCTAGGAACAATTAAATCAAAAAATCCATGCTTGAACAAATGCATGACCTCTACAAATCATCTCCGACCTTCTTTTGCTAGAGTGCCTACTCAATAACTCACTTGTTGACAAATGCCACATATATCTTGGGAGGAAGAAAATTGAATTATTGGAGCTAGAACTAGATGGCTAGCTTAGATATCTATTTATTATGTATATCTATAATTTGGCCAAGAGGATATTCTCCCTTTACAAATAATCAAGTCTTACAATCAAATATTCCTAACTCATAAATAAGAAATAAGNAAGTTTTAATTGGAAGTGAAGTGTTTAGAGGTGTTGTGTGAATTTCCAATTGGAAGTGAAATGTTTGATGTGTTCTTGCCAAGTTACTGTGACAAAAATTATAAGAATTATTTACTATGGTAAGAACTATTATTATTTTTTCCTAACTAGCTAGGAATGATTTAAAGTTTTAAAGTTAGAAAATAGAGAGTAGACACTATAAAGGATTTTGAAGTTTCTTATTTTGTTTTTGGGGTATTAGAACCCAAAATACTTGTAATATAGATATACACCGAGATATATAACTCAACATTGCCCACTAAAATCAAACCCATGACTTGGAGCTTTCAAAGCAAGAGTCTTACCACTAGGCTAACATCTTATTATTGTTTTTTATTTTACCTCATGAATTTCCTTTAAAAGATATCCTTTTATTGNTTCTATTCCTCATTCCAAAACTAGATGACTATATGTACCCTAAGAATATATAGGCAACACAAAAATTTCATAGAACTTAAATAAAAATTTATAACTCAATGATACGTACTAAAATTGAACTCATAAGTTGGAGATTTTAAATCAAGAGTCTTACCACCAAAAGCTAACATCTTACTGTTTAAAAGAAAACACATTTATCCTATTGATCTAGAAACTATAAACAAATGTCATTCCTCAAAAACCAATATCAAAATAAAAATTATGAGTGATTAACAAAATCTTTTTTATTTATAGTGAGCAAGATTAAGTCATTTTAATTAATATATTACTTTCATTTTCTCAATATATTCTAGGAAAACATGAGGATTGATTTAACTATATAGTCTTCAAATAGTATTGACATTATAAACCTTAATATCTTTACATGTACNACAAATTACTACATATTATTAGATTTATTCACCTAAATAAAGGTTTTATGTAGGTGACACATACTATCTTTGAATACTAGAAAATTAAGGTTTTGTAGGTCTACTATATTTTAAAATATTATGAAATTAATATTTTGCATGTTTATTATATTTTTAATTTTTTTTTCTTATCGAACTAGTCAATTCTAAAATGGTTGATAAATATTTGGATTTAAAAGCTTATATAAATCTATGTAATATTTTTATGGATGAATGTAATACTCTTATCACAAACAAAAGTTCTTTATTATATTGAATTATTCTAATATTTCTAGTTCAACTAAATTAGAAAATCTTCTCTTATTTTTTAAGGTATGAAATTGTTGGTATCATTGGGATAATTTCATTACTAGATGATGTGTAAAGCACACATTAGTTTGTAGAGATTGATTTGTGTCAAAGGAAGATAAAATTAAAACTTAAGGTTACCAATTATTGTTTTTTCTAAGAAAAAATTACATACTATAATTTGCAAGGATATTGCAGCTATTTTTATTGTGACGATGATGTTAGTGACATTTATCCTATTCCTAGTAAAAAGGTTATTCTTGAGGAAAAGAAAAATCTTTCATGAAAAATAAATAATGATAAATTTTAGTAGGAACGAATGAAATCTTCTTCAACAATTTTTCAAACTTTTACTAATCCTTTTAAATTTGAAGGTGCTAGTAAACTCTTGGTATCAAAAGAGAATTTCTTTTTGAAAATTTTTTTTAGTAAAGACTAGCAATGAAAATGCATATGTACATAGATTTCACTTAGTGAACAACAAAAAGAAAAGGATTGCAGATACTAATTTCAATTCAAAAACCCTTAAGGTATCTCCTTCCATCTTTACTTATGCTATTACTCCAAATGTTTTCTCATCAAAGAATGTTATTTCACCCATTAGTAACATTGATTGTAAGACAAATGCAGTAACATTTATTGTAAGACAAATGCTGAGTTGAAAAATCAAGGATGTGGGCATCCGTCCCCACATCTCAATGTTAGCTTTATCATAGAATGTTCAGGGGTTTTCTTATAGGTCTTGAGCAAATATTTTTGAGGAGTATCTTTCAAACAAACATTTATCTTTATATTTTTTTTATGTAATAGATTAAAATTTCAACACATGAGATTAGTTTTGTTGGTAAATGCATTTAAGAAAATTTCAATAGTTTTTAGCTACTCGTAAGGTTAATAAAGGAAGTGATTATATTCTAGTTAATAAAAATTGGATTGGAAAAGTCTTGAATTTTGGCTCTAATAACCTTGGAAGAGCTAGTTGGATTACTTGTCACAATGAAAAGAGAGGCTTTAAGCTCTGTAATATTTATGCTCCTAGTAATTTGAAAAATCATTTAGAGGTTTGGAAATATCTTTTATCTCTACTTAAAAGTTCGTTGGATCATTGGAGGTGATTTCAATATGGCTGAAAGTCATTTAGATAGACTTGGTGGTCTTCTCCTAATATGCCTTCTCAAGAAAAAGAATATTGGTAAAATGTTAAAGAAAATATTTTCTTTTTAATGTTAGTTCTTTATTCCTATGTTATTTAAATGAGAAGCATTATAATTGGTGTCATTATCAACAAAGAAATGATAGAATTTATTGTCATCTTAATATATTTTTCATCTTTAATGTTTCTTTTTAGAAGTCTACAAGTAAAGCAAAAGTACATGCAAATGCTACTTTATTAGATAATTTTCCTATCAATACTTTTCTCTCTGAATTTAATTCTTACTCTTAAAAATAGGAGCTTTTTCATATGACTATTAATATATGCATAAGACCCAATGGGAAAAATATTTTAAAGCCTTATAAAAGGAAAAAAAGAAAACCTACTAGTGATATTGGTTGAATTGACTGATAGCAGAGAACTACTTGTAAAGTTGGAAATCATGTAAGATGGTTTGGAAAGAAATTTCCTAAGAAAGAAAATGTCAAGTCAAAGAAGATCATGTAGAATCTGTCAAGTAAATGCAACTTCTTTTACAACAAAATCCCTTTAATTTTGAAACTCAAAAAGTCTTAGCTAAATCTCATTATGATAAACAATATTGAAATGCTTTTGAAGTTAAAAGTGCTCTCACTAAGATTCACATATTTTGGCTAAAAATTAAGGATGAATCTTGTAATGAAATTGTGAAATTTCTTAAAATAAATGGTTAAGGACCTAAATTAGAATCACTTTATATAAATGATTCCATGATTACAATTGCTAAGACTATTACCAATTTTTTAGCAAATTATTTTTCTTCTATTTTTCTTTTGAAGGTTTTAGTAAGGAATCCTTCAAGGCCATTAGTATGCATATTTCCCATTTAATAATAGAAGTGCATCGAAGTATTCTTGAAGTAGAAATTACAATGAAAGAAACCAAAGAAATTATTTCTAGTGTAGCTAATAGTAATTGTCCAATATTTGATGGTTTTCAATTGAATTTTTTAATTAGTATTAGGACATTATTGATGACAATCTCTTTCATTTTTTCCAAAAAGCTATTAAAAAGATTTTCTTGTTAAAAATATTAATGAAATTTTAATTTTACTTCTTCCTAAGAATGAAATCTTCAACATAATGGTAATTGGAGATCTATGTCTCTTCTTAATGACACCTATTAAATGCTAGCCAAATACATAACTTGTTGGATTCAAAACATTATAGAAGATACCGTCAAAGCTAAGCAAAAAGGTTTTATTAAAGGTAGAGATATCTTAAATAATGTTATTGAAGATTGGAAGAGAATACAGTCGGATTCTAATACGAACAAGAACATTGCTTTTATTAAGCTAGATTATGTTAAAGTTTATGACATGATTAAATGGGATTCATTATTTCTTATCTCTATAAGTTTGGATTTGGTGATTATTTTATTCATCTTGTCTCTACCTTATTTACTAATGCTAATGCTCAACTTGCTACAAATTTTGCATTGAGCTTCTTCTTTTCTTTTCAATGGTTAATTTTTCAAAATAATCCTCTAGCTTCATATTTTTGTACTATTGTTGCAAACTTTCTTTTACATAATTAGAATTATGATTTGTAAAGAAATATCATTAAGGGAAGTTTCAATTGATGATCAAGGTACAAAATTACTTAACATGCACTTTGTGTATGATTTTTCTTATTTATGATTAACAATTCTTTATAACATATCAATATTCTATTAGCTAGATAGGAAAATTAATGCATGTTATCTAGCTCTTGTATGAACTAGCAAAAATATGTTGCTTATTGTAATAGTAATATTGATAATTGGGTTACTCTCAAGCCTTGAAAAATCCTAAAAAAAGATTTTGTCTTTAAAATATTAGGAATATCTTTTTCTTTTGAGTTTAATCTTACTATTTTGTGGAATTATGTAGTTAATAAAATTAAAAAGAAGCTTGATAAATGGAAACTAAAAAAGCTCACCCTTGCTAGCAAATTTTTAGTTATTAAGAAGACAATTCAATGAACTCATGCTTATTGCTTCATTTGTTAGGATCCTTCTAAAATTTTAAATGATAGAATTAATCATGTTATATATTAATTTCTTTAATCTACTAACATATAAAATGTTTTTCTAAAGTTTCTTAAGATATTTGCACTAGCAACAAGAAAGATGAAAGATAATTGGGGTATTTCTCTTTACAACAAAATGGAGATGATGTTTTAATGCTTCTTTTAAGAAATAATCTTATGCAAAGAAAACCTTAAAATGATAATAGTTAGTCTTCTAATAACTTTCTTTATTGCCTTCTTTTTTTGTCAACCATTTTTATCCATGATTGTACTATTTTCAAAGAAACTTGGAAGACATGATGCACACTTAGTAATATTGAAATTATAATCATATTATATTTTCAAAAGATATGCTTAAGCAAATTAGCCCATGGTGGCTTCCTTTTAATGAAGGAGCTTGAGCTACTAACTTCGCTAGATTGTGTACCACTTGGAGCAAGTTTGGTATTATTGAAATTTCTTGTCTATGTATGAATAATAGATGGATGAAATATAAGAAGGCTTCTAGCCTCTATGGTTTGAATAGAAAGACGAAAAGATATTTTGAAAAATTAATTTCTAATCTTAATGGTTTATTTAAAGTTAACAATATTTTTCATCAAGCCTTTCTATATATATTTTTTGGAAGCATGGTAGATTTTCTTTTCCTTTTAACTCTAAAGTTTCATATAAGATTATTACAGAGAATGATTTTATTCATATCAAGTTCAATAAGATGTTTGAAGAGCTTCTACATTTTCAAAATTTTTTTTTCTTGTACAGTGTCTTTTTCATCAAGATTTCCTATGAGTACTTGTATTAAACGTATGAGAATTGTTTCTTCTTAATATCTCTTTATGGAAGTGAAGACTCATTTTACCATGTTATTTTTTGTGTCATATTACACAACATGTCTGGAAATAAATGTCCAAAATTTGTAACAACTTTTAACCAACCATTAATAAAATCATTATTTATGATCAACCTATTTTATCTACTTTCTTTCTTTGCACTTGGAAGTATCTTCGACCATTTGTTCTCTACTCTATTTAGACACTTGGATATGTAGTTATTTTTTAGCAACAAAAGCATAACTATGATCTCTATTTAAAAGATAAATATCACATTCTCAAATATGTTACTTTTCAACTACAACTTTAAGTAAAAAATTTCTCGTAAGAACTAAAAAATTAATTTATTTTCTAAAATATTAATTTATTTTTGGTTTTAAAGGCTCAAAAATGTAAAGCTTTTGGATTCTATTACTATTTTTTCATTATTTTTAATTGATGTATTCTTTTGTATCTAGAGAGAGCTTTTTTACTCTGCAAAAAAATCACTTAGTAAAAAATGAGAACCCATGAGGATGCTTATGAACAAGGGAATGTTCTCATCCTTTTTCTATCCCAAAGAAGAGGTTCTTTAGGATTGATTGAAAGGATGAAAACATAAAAAAATAACAAAATCCCCAAAACCATTGGGTTTTCTTTTTAGACTATCTTTTCATTGTTGTGATGTACTAATAATTTTGTTAATATTATTATTGATTTTTTTAGGGTTTGACACACACTAACCCTTTTGCAAAAAAAAAAAAAAAATCTAGTTAAGTTTTGGGTTTCAAGACTACATGAAATTACTTCAAGAGAGAGAAAATTTTAAAAAGAGGACCAAAACAATGTGGTGCAAATGATAAAGTAAAATACATGAAATTTTTAAAAACTTTTTAGAAATAAAGTCTCTCTAATAAATGATATTTCATTTATATAGATAAAAGGGTTCTACTAAATTTTTTTCATCATGAGACAAATACCATATTAGTTACATGCTTTTAGATATTTTATATCTTACATATGACGTAGTAGAAGAAGATGAAAATTTAGCTTTTGGAAAATCTATAGATGTAGAAGGATTGTATGTTACATTATTAAAATGTGATGGAAACTTAGTTTGGAGAAAGACTTGGAAAATACTTAATGGACGTCAAAATGATTTGACTAAATAACAAATAATTAGTAAAGTTGTTTTTAAAAAAGAAGAAAAATGAATTTTTGATAATTATAGATTGATCATGATTAGTAGCTTATTTGCAAAATTGTTAGGTATGACTTTGGAGAATAAATTAGGATCTTAGTTAGAAGAAAATAATTTACATGTTTTTTTACATGCTAGATTCAAAAAAAAAAAAAAACAAATCATTCTACATTATATTGCATTGAACAAGCAAAGGAAAAATAATGGAAATAATTTATTTTCTTTGTAGATTATATCATAACAAGTTGCAAATAGATGGAACACTTTGTATACACTAAAGAATAAATGTAGCAATTATAATATTTGAACTTAGACAATTTGAAAATATATTTTTTTAGAAAAACATACAAACTATAATGCTTTAAGCATGTATGATGTGGGACCTAGGTCTTTATCAAGAATCATTGAAGAAAATTCAAAAGCTTTTAAACTTTTTCCTATTGGATGAATTTAAGGTGAAACATCAATTCCCATATGCAATACTTTTATTAGAAGGTAGTTTGGCACCATTGGAAACTAAAATACTTATGGTTGTCACCCATAAGTAAAATCAACAATATTCACCTTAACTTCTAACATTAAGTTCAAAGATGAATATAATCAATTAGACTAAATTGAATTTAAATAAATTTATGAGAAATAAGAAAGATTACAAAGGAGACATCACCTAATTTATGTCCCTACTCTATTGTCTCTGTAGTGCAACAACTTCACAATCTTAAAACATTGTTGGTTGTTAATTGCCACAAAGCATCAACACTCTTCCTTCATAATTTTGTGGATAAACAAAAATTCTAATTTGGTGTTGTTCTCTCAATAGCATCCTCTCTCTATTTCTTCATATCATTTTTTCTATTCTCTTCCTCTATTGCATTTAGCTAAGGAATTTATAAGGACCAATTTGGCACATGAGGAGCCACCACCTATGCATAATGGCCATGGTAATAACTACACATGCGTAGCATCCACTGTCACCACCACCACCCATGCAAGTAGCATTCACTGTAATGTTCATCACCACCACTTACACACGTAACATGCACTGTAATGTCTACCACCACCACTTGTGTAGGCAACATTCATTATAACGTCTACCACTACCACGTAGCAAAGAAACACGTAGTTCCCACCACCGACACATAGGTGATAGTTGCATGAATCTGTAGCTATAAAAATAGCTAGAAACCATGCCTCATTACCCACGTAATATCCATTATAGAAAAATGGCAATCTCCATCAAAGTAACGTGCAAGAAATAGCTACAGTTACATGGTCAAAGAACATGGTTGATGAAGTGCCACACCCACATTATAGCACCAACATCCAAGTTCCAACTCCATTACGACCATAAATCCTCAAAGTGTATTCCTATTACTGCTACAAAAACAAAACTAGAAGTGAGAAAACATAACACCAATATAGATCAAGGAATTGAATCCTCCAACTGCCACCACAATGCTACCCAACAACAAAACCTGCACCTCTAGTCTGAGTTTTTAGTATATAAAAACTAATAAACTAATAATAATCTAATAATAAAAAACTAATACTCATAATTACAATAAACTAAAATAAATTAAAATAACTAAAATAAAAACTAATTAAATAATTAATAATATGTAATTAAGATTTTAAAACTACCAATTTTAGGGTTTAACACAACTCCTGACCAACCTTTGGCCAGTGCCTGGACATAAAGGTGAAAATAAAATAAAATAAAACATTAATAGATGTATAAGAAAATAGAATTATTCCAAGATATTTTTTTAGGAATTCAAAATTTAACATATTGAAAACATGTAAATATTTAATAAGAAAAATATTATAACTATAATGAACCACTTCTTTTGAGTTTTTGAATTAATGATTGTAATAGTCTTTTTGTGTGTTTGTGTGCATGTTATGTTGACAACTTGTGTGTGTGCTTAAATGTTTAAATAATTTATGCATAAGAAATATGATTTAAAATACATGTTGGAAATGTTTTAAAATAATAATGATAATAAATATATGGGAAAACAAAGTATTTTCTATTCTATTTCAATAGAGATGCTGAGAAATAAAAGAAAAACAGACGAAAATACTCTAAGGTGTGCCTCAAGAGCTAAAATAGGTATGTTGAGATGCAAAAGAATGCTCATATTGAGGAACTTGACCTATGAATCAAGTTGGAGGAACCTAACCCACAAATCAGGGATATTATGTGCAAATATCGTAGTTTTACATTATATTTTTTTATGTGATGCATTGCTCTTTTTAGTTTAAAATAGTATAGTATAAGTACCTTCTCCATGGTTATAGAAAGGTCACATGATGACCTTTCAAGACTCGTAAAAAGATGGAAAAATTCACATCAGTGATGACTTGAAAAAGAAGATGCCTTATTTGATTATTTATCCTAAACTACCCTTATCATGAATCTATTTTGAAAATTCTTTCCTTGCATCTTATGATAATTTTGAATCTTATGATAATTTTGAATGATAAAGAGAGATATTATGCTAGAATTTTTTGTAATTATTAAGAAGAATTGAACCTGAGATTTAGCAAAATCTGAATTCTGAAATATCAAAATTGTTGATTTAGGAATTGAACCTACAACCTATGAATATATATATTTTATTAATTTTTTTATATTGGTCATGAAGAGAATTGAACTCATGATTCATTACTGAAGAAAGAGAGAGAGAAAAAACTTTAAAAAGAAAGAAAAGAATACAAACACTTCCTAAGAAGTCAATTACAAAAATACAAATAGTTCCTAAGGAGAGGAAACAAAACACAGAAGCCAAAAGTAGTTGAGTAGAATAAAAATGGGATGGGGAGGTGGGGGAGAAGGATATAGTGATAAGAAGTGTGGCTAGGAAGGGAGAGAATACAATGGCTATTACAAGAGATTGCAAGGAGAAAAAAAAAGTGCTGCATAGCAATCTAATATTCTGATAGTTCCTCCTAGTAAGTAAGATATCTAAGAAAGGAGGTAAAATGATCCATCTCTATTATGTTTGGTAATGGCCAATAAGGGCTGATTTTCTTAAACTTCTCTCTTCTTGCTCGCATAACCACCTTCACAATGCTTGTATGAAATTATCAAGATTGTTGTTGTCAGCTTAGATTCTTAAAACCTTATACATTTTTTGGATCTCTCCACCCATCCTCTGCACTCTCACACCTAAATGAATTAGATGAGATTTATTTCTATAATGATTCAGAAACACCCACAATGATTTGGGGAATTTTTGGCAAAAGATTGCCAACATGGGCCAAGGATCCTTGATATGAGGATTGGTACTGCCGGTAGAAAGTGAGAGTATCCTTGGCCCCATGGATAATTGTGAATGTTTTAAAATTTTTGAACTCTTAGCTTTTGGTTGGAATTTGGTTGATGAACCTTCCACCTTTGAATGCATAAATCTTGGATCTAAATCTTAAATTATACTTTTTCTTCTTATACCTTCTCAAATCTTATTTTGATATTTTTGTATAAGTTGATGAAGTGGAAAAAACCTAGGATGTTAATTTATGGTTGTGATATATCTATTCTGTACTATTAAACATATGAATTTCCTGATTAAATGATTAATGGTAAAATGATTACAAGAGTTAAATTTAAATGATCTTGCTTTGTGTGTTACTGGAAATTATAAAATATTATTATATGATTGAACAAATTTAAGATTATTAATTTATCTACTTTGTGGTCATTTCTTTGGTTTAAAAATGTGTAGATCATCCTAATTAGATTTTTTTTAAATATAGAAAAGTTTGATTTTTTTAATCTAATGAATTTTGCATAGATATTTTACCATGGCTATTTTTAAAAAATTATTTCTAAATTTTTAAAATTAATATTGATTGACCTATTTTAGAGCTAGATCTAGGTGCTATTAATTTTGTTTTTAATTTTATAGGTTAATGTTAGTTTTATTGTTATAAGAAGAAAGTCATCCATGCATTTTCTTCTTTCAACTAACTTTCTTTATGGGGGGATTCAGCTGTTAGCTCTTTCTCCTTATGAATGGGTATTACATTTTGGTATTAGAGTGCTAGGGTTGACTTTTTTTTTACTTTCCTTCAAACCTCTTATGAAGTCTGAATTTGTACATTATTTGATGTGGTGTTGGTCTATCTTTCATATGTCTAAAGCATAGCATTCAAAGTGTGTACAAGCTTTTGAAAAATAAGTACAATGAAGACTTACATGAGGAATAAGCATGGTGCTAGTTCTAACAACCAAGAGAATGAGCCTCCTCAACATTGGCAATAGGTCTTTGTAGCACTTGCCCGTTCTATCACTTTCTTACTACAACTATGCAACAAAATATATAGTCAACAATACAAAATCATGAGGAAAATGAGGTAGGACAGTATCAAAATGAGGTGAATAATGGGACTATCAAGTTGCAAGAATTTTTAAAGTGCAAGACATTGTCATTTGATGGAGTTTCAAGTGGAGAGCAAGTTGAATCTTGGCTATTCAAGATGAATGATTTGTTTGAACTGTTACATACAAATGCCAGAGAAAGAGTGCTTCTTGCAACTCATGTTTTGGTAGGTGATGTTGCCAATTGATGGAGAACTAAAAAAGTAAAAATTAATAATAAAGGTGTTGAATGGAATGAATTTGTATAATTGTTTAGAACATGGTATATTTCAAAAGCACATGTGCAACAAAAAAGATGGGAATACTTGCACCTACAACAAGAGTCCAAGAATGTTGCTGAATATGAACGTGAGTTTTTTAATTTGATGATGTATACACCAGAAATTCCATAAGACATGAGAATCAAAAAATTTATCAATGTCTTGCATCCTTTAGCCCAAGTAAAAGTTAATTTGTTCAAGTTGGATAACTTATCAATAGTTATTGATAAAGCTAATCTTGTGGAAGTTGAATTCATTAGGAAGAAGGAATTGCTATCAACAAACTAGAAAGGAAATGATGCTACTGGAAAATCACAAAGAAAGGATTGTTCAACATGTGGAGGGGTCCATTTTCAAGCTCAATGCCCACAAACAAAGGATCTTGAAGGAAAAGGGTAGACATCTCTAGCCACTAGCCAACAAGCTTCTCACCAATTATATGTTGCAACAAATATTCCTATAGGTGTGCAATATCAAGCATCAGTCCAAGAAATAATAGGTATAATTTATTCTCAATCTATTACCATTCTTTTTGAAAGTGGATAAAAAATTCATTTATATTAGATTCTTTGGTTAAAAGATTAGGGAGTAAAATTCATCTCTTACCATATATGGAAAAAGTAGAATTAGCTTAGGGTGACCATAAAGCCTTAGAATGTTTTGTGCCTAGTTCTAAGATAAAAATCATGAATCAACCTTATGTTATGGGATTCGTTGTTATGAATTTTGGATCATACGATGTGGTTTTGGGTATGGACTAGTTGGTGAAAAATAAGACAAATTTTGATAGTGGACAGAATTGCATATGAATTAACAATGGAGAAATAAATCAAAAAATTTTCTTTTAGCCTTGAGATTGCTCAAGAAACATTATTTCTACAAAACAAATAGTGCAAGAGATGCAGATAGAAAAAGCAACAATTTTGGTCAGATTTTATGCAACTAACAGTGATAATGATTTCCAATAGGATAAGACATTGTTGGATATTCAGTTATAGATGAATTCAAAGATGTGTTTATTGATGAGTTACCTAGAATGCCACCAAGAAGAAAGGTATATTTTGGGATTGAAATTCTTCTAGGGAGTGCTCCAACGTCAAAGGCACCATGTAGAATGTCACCAGCTAAGATGCATGAGTTAAAAAACCCAACTTGAAGAACTATTAAAGAAGAAATTCATTAGGGATAGTGTGTTACCATGGGGAGCGCTAGTTCTGTTTATCAAGAAGAAAGATGAAACCTTACACCTATGCATTGATTATTGATAGCTAAATGAGGTAATTATTAAGAATAAATATCCTCTTCCAAGGATTGATGATCTTTTTCATTATCTTAAACAACAAAGGTATTTTCGAAAATTGATTTAAAGTTAAGATATTACCAATTAAGAATCAAAGAAGAAGACATTTCAAGAACAACCTTTCTAACAAGGTATGAACTTTATGAATTCATTATTATGCCTTTTGGTCTAACTAATGCTCCAACTGCCTTTATGAGCATGATGAATCAGATTTCTCAGCCATTTTTAGACCATTTTGCAGTAGTGTTCATAGATGATATTTTAATATATTCTAAGAAATTTTAGGAACATGAGCAACACCTAAGGATGATCCTACAAACCCTTAGGATACATAAGTTGTATGCAACTAAGAGAAAGTGTGCATTTTGGCAATCTAAAATAATGTTTCTTGGTCATGTCTTGTTAGACAAAGGGTTAGTCATTGATCTAGATAAAATTAATGTAATAATTAGTTGGCCTCAACCTAAGAATGTTATAGAGGTCAAAAGTTTCTTGGGGTTAGCAGGCTACTACCATAAGTTTGTAAATGATTTTTCAAAAATTTCAGCCCTTTTAACATCATTGTAAAAGAAGAGAAATTGGTTCCAATGGTTAGGGAAATGTACTTTGGCTTTTGTAAAGCTAAGAGAATTATTAACATCAGCTCCTATATTAATCATGCCTTTCAAAAATGTTTAGTTTGATTTATATACAGATGCCTCTGGTGAGGGATTAGGCTATGTTTTAATGTAGAATATCAAGTAGTTGCCTATGGATCAAAACAATTGAAACCTCATGAACACAATTACCTAGTGCATGATTTGGAACTTGTAGTAGTGGTCCATGCTTTGCAAATATGGAGACATTATTTTTATGGAAAGAAATTTAGAGTATGGTCAAATCATCAAAGTTTGAAATACATTTTCACCCAGCCTAATTTATACATAAGGCAAATATGTTGGTTAGAATTCTTGTGTGATTATTATTTTGAGCTCCTTTATCATGAGAGTAGAGGAAACAAGGTGGTAGATGCTCTTAGCCAAAGAAGGTATGTTAAGGGAACCTTTTTACTTCAAAGTACAATTGTTGATTTGATTGGAAAGGGATTAGAAAATGATAAGTTCTTTTCTAAGAAATTTGAAAAGAAGAACCTAGGTCAATTGGAAAATGGATTTTGCTACTTAAGAAACTAGGACCAATATAACTCACCCTTTTTACCTTAATGACTGATCCAATCAGGTATTTAATAGAAACCAAACACTAATAAGCATTACCCTAAACTAAGCTATTTAGCCACCTTGACTTATGAAACTTGTACTCAAAGAATATTTTTGAAAAAAAATAAATTTTATTATGTGTAAGACACTTATTAATCTAAGGCTCATCCTTAGTTGGATTTTGGATTATCTCAAGGTAGAAGGAGTTGTCCTTCTCCTTTGCATTTTAGATATCATGTTACTAAATTCTTTATAGTTCCTACTAATAATAGAATTTCCTATTGCCCTCTACATTTTTCAAGTAAAATTTGTAGGCTATAAATACTACTTTATAGTTTATTCTATGGCATAAGAGTCTTGCTGAAGGTTATTTTTAATAGCTAAGACTTCTAATGGATTATTTTTATGTGATTCATTAGTTATGGGATAAGCTCGGTCACTTAGCTCTACAAGTTCATCTTTTGTAGGTTTCTTAATGTGATGTTGATGATATAGNTCATCTTTTGTAGGTTTCTTAATGTGATGTTGATGATATAGCTTAAGTCTTTGTCCATTGACTAAGAATGTAGTTGATGAATCATCAATAGGTGATATGAGAACACTTCCATTATCATGGGGTTGGATAACTAAATAGGGGCCTTCCCACCTAGTTGTTAACTTCCCTAGAAATTTATGTAATCTCATATTGTAGAGAAGAACTTTAACACCTATGGAAAATTGTTTTTTAAAGATATTTTTGTCATGTAATGTCTTCATTTGTTTCTTTATAATTTTTTATTTATAAAGAGCATGTACGTATATTTCATCAAGTTCATGAAGTTGGTTGACTCGAGGGGCCTAGTTCATGTCTTCATTAAAGTAGAGTTGTTGGGCTAACAATAAAGATTGATATTTAAGTTCAACAAGTAATAGACATAAGTTACCAAAAAGAAATTGATAAGATGAATATCCTAAACTTGGTTTATAGGTAATTTGATGAGCCCAAAGTGCATCTTACAATTTTTTAGACCAATCCTTTCCTTTAGTACATATAGTTTTTGTTAATATATTCAAGATAATTCTATTAGCATTCTCTACTTGGCCATTTGTTTGAGGATGATAGGAAGTAACTATTTTATGTTGGATACCATAAGAATTAAGGAATTTTTTCATGATTTTATTGACAAAATGGGCTTCTTGATCACTAATGATCCTCGATGGAGTTTCAAAACATGTTGAAATATTTTCTCTAAGGAATGTTGCAATAACCTTAACATCATTTGTTGGGGTGGATTTTACTTCTACCCATTTGGTGACATAGCTGATACAAACCAAAATGTATTGACATCCATTAGATGGTGAAAATGGTCCTAAAATTTCTCTACCCCACACATGAAATCGTTTTGTTATTAAAATTGGTTTTAAGGGTATTTAATGTCTTTTTTTCATGGCTTCCATTCATTGACATTTATCACATTCTTGCACATACTTATGTGCATCTTTAAAAATTGAGGGCCAATAAAATCCACTTTGAAGGATTTTGATAGTGGTACATTTGCTATCAAAGTCGCCACCTCCTAAATCATCATGGAACATTCATATAATTTTTTGTTGTTCATTCTTAGCCACATATCTCCTTGCTATGTTATCCTTGTAGATTTTATAGAGATATGGACTACTCTAGATGTACTTAGGTATGGTGCATAAGAAAGATTTCTTTTCTTCCTTAGTCCAATTGGTAGGGGTTTTTGTAGTGGCTACATAGTTGGCTATATTAGCAAACCAAGGATCCTTTCTTTTAGAAAAAAATTTTTCATTAGGAAATTCATCATGAAAGACTCCTTGTGTTCAATTCTCATTACTAGTTTTCAGCCTTAAAATATTATCTATTACTACATTTTCCCTTCCTCTTTTATCTAAAATATCTAAGTCAAATTCTTGGAGTAATAAGAACCATTTTATTATTCTTGCATTTTCTATTTTTTAGTAGCTAAGAATTTAATAGTTGAATGATTAGTATATACTCTAGTTTTATATCCCATTAAATAATATATAAATTTATCTAGATCATATAAAATAGCTAATAATTATTTTTCTATAGTTATATAGTTTACTTGGGCTTGGTCTAAACTTTTGAACACATAATAAATCACTCATGATATATGATCAATGTATTGTTCCAAGACTACCCCTACTACTATGTCACTAGTGTTACACATTCGATCAAATGGATAATCCCAATTAGGTGCATTTAATATAGGGGTTGTGGTTACTTATTTTTCAATTCCAAGAATGCTTCTTGATAGTCATTAGTCCAAAAAAATGAAACATCTTTTTCTAAGAGCATGTATTATGGTTTAGAAATTTTTGAAAAGTCTTTAATAAACCTTCTATGATACCCAGCATGAACTAGAAAAGATTGAAGAGTCTTTAAATTAGTTGGAGCTGAAAGTGTAGATATGACTCTTATTTTCTCATCATGCATCCTTATCCCATCTTTAGAAATAACATGTCCTATGACTATGCTACTCGTAACCATCAAATAACTCTTTTCCCAACTTAATTTTAAATTTTTATAAATACATCTATCTAAGACTTGTTCAAGATGTTGTAAGGTTTCTTCATAAGTACTCCCATAGACTAAAAAATCATACATAAAAACTTCAACATAATCTTCTAACATATTAGAAAATATTGATATCATGGCTCTTTGGAAAGTAGCTGGTACATTACAAAGGCCAAAAGGCATACATTTATAAGCAAGAGTTCCATACGAACATGTAAAGGTTATTTTATGTTGGTCTTCAAGGGCAATTGCTACTTGATTGTAACCACTAAATCCATCTGAAAAGCAATAATATTCATGTCCTTATAATTTTTCTAAAATTTAATCTATGTATGATAATGAAAAATGATATTTCTTTGTATTTGGGTTGGACCTTCTATAATCTACACAAACTCTTTATTTTCCACCCTTTTTTGGTACTATAGTAATGGGACTTACCAATTCACTATCAACTATTGGATAAATTATTTCTCTTTCCGAAGTTTTAAAATTTCATCCTTAACAATATATTTTAAGGTTAGATTAATTCATCTTGAGGGAATTCTTACTAGCTTTACATTGTCCTCTAGATAAACATGATATTGACAGATGTTGGGTGAGTTTCCTTGGTGAAGGTTCTCATAACTCCATGCAAATGCCTTAGATTTTCTATGTATAACTTCTAATAATTTTCTTTCTTACTCATTAGTAAGTTGGGAATTTATTATTAATGATTTATTATGATCTAGGAAAACATACTTAAGTGTACTAGGTAGTTCTCTAAGATCCAAGGAAT